>PVJN01022065.1:0-33896 GCA_004026805.1 Lasiurus borealis
GGTCAGTTAGGAGCAACCAGGCTGGCAAGAAGAGGCTAGTTGGAGGCAATCTGGCTAGTAGTGGGGGGCAACTAGGGGCAACCAAACCAGCAGGGGGCAGGGCAGTTAGAGGTGATCAGGCTGGCATGCAGAGGTAGTGAGGGGCGATCAGGCCGGTGGGAAGGGTTGCAATTAGGGGCAACCAGGCAAGCAAGCAAGTGAGCAATTAGGAGCCAGCAGTCCAGGATTGTGAGAGGGATCCCAGATTGGAAAGGATGCAGGCTGGCCTGAGGGGATCCCCCATACACAAATTTCAGGCACTGGGCCTCCAGTAATAATAATATATAGAAAATGTACTAGACCATTTCTGAGCACTCAGTCCACTGAGCCAACTCTAATATACCCCTTGCTGCACAGAAATACCTGATACAATGTAACAAAATATTATCCACATAAGCAAATTTGGTAAGAAAAAAAAAATGGATCCTCAGGTGCCAAGAATGGCATGAAATCAAGCCAGAGGAGTAAATATGAGCTGATACCAGAAGGAAGCCACAGAAGTTTTCAATGGAGTTATGGGCCCTTTAAGCAAGTGAACTAGTGTCCTAACACCTACAGAAAGCAAACAAAAAAATGTGAGTGCAGGCATTGAGGAGGATGGAGCTGAACTCCATGTATAAACATACCATCTGCCTGGGATTTGGGGAAAGGAAAAAAAAAAAGTCACTTATGAAAATCAAAACTCTGAGCCTATACCACACTGTTTGGATATCTTAATTTATAATACTTTAATGATGTGGAATCTCTCTCTTTCCCTCTCTCTCTCTCTCTCTCTCTCTCTCTCTCTCTCTCTCTCTCTCTCTCTCTCTGTATATATATCCCTAAAATGCAAATAGACCGAACAGTGGAACAACCGAACAACCAGTCACTATGACATGCACTGACCACCGGAGGTGCACATGGAACATGATGGGCATCAGCCTTAGTGGTATGGTGGAGTAGGTAAGTGGGGGCGCCAGACCAAGATGGGGCACCGGTCATTGCCATCAGGGGGAGCCTCTGGTGGTTACTGAAAATTCTTTGATCCCGCATGCCGCAGTACTACCAGATGCTTGCACCTGCTGTCGGCACCAGCCCCGCTCGCACCTGCTGCTAATCCAGATTATCTGACTCTAAATCCAGCCCTCTTTCAATTAAAAAAAAAAATGAGATAAGCAGAGGAGATAACAATAAGCACTGGAGTGAGAGCCAGGAATTCCAGAAACCAGACATATGATGTGAAGACTAAGGCAGGCCAGAACTAAGATAAGAAAGAGTGTTGGGAACCACATCCATCTGAAAGGTACATGGCACCTAATTATAGCTCTAAATTATTGGTGGTACACAGAAGTGTGGGCTTGGTATTTTTAGGCTGTTCTAATTTTAAGAGAAGTTGAAACCTGGATTTTTGTATGAAATCATTCTGATTTTAAAATACTGTGAAGCTCAAAAGAACATGCCTGCAGGAGGCATATGGGCTATTGATACAATTTTGCAATCCCCAGTCTAGATGAATTTGAGAGCCGCAGGGAAGATGCACTCTCGTCAGTAGAGACCTATGCTTGTAGTGTGCATAGAAAGAATTTGAGTAGGGTCTGCGTAAATAATCTTGGCAACAATTATTCAACATGAACTTTGATGGGTCTATGAAATGAAGGTGGGATCAGTTAATTTATAATTAGCTTTATTTTCCACAGGGTCACTGTGTGCTGTTAAAGCAAAGAAACAACAAAAACTGTGGAAGAATAAACAGCTTCCTTTGTGATCTCTGAAGACAGCAATGAGCAAGGAACCCAAATGGCCTACATATATTATTGACTAGGCTGTTCTTCCAAAGAAAATACAGTCAAAAGATAAGCTGATGATGGCCCTTAACTTAATTCAAATTTCCATTAGAGCACTGTAATCACTTTCAACAAGCCAGGAATCATGAGAAAGTTCATCTTTATCTTCAGATGGGTTCCTTTCCGTAGTATTTTTTCATCAAAGGGGTAGAAAGATGTCACAAACTGTTCTTCCAAGAGAGAAGCTATCATTCAATAAATGCCTGCTTCTGTTTCAATCCCCCTAACTCTGGAGATGCCTGGAATGGAGAAGTACTTCACAGATTTTCTCATGACCTCCCCCACCTGAACAACAACTAAGTACATGCCTCAGAAATTGTTGGGACATTTTTCCTATGGTGTTTATTTAATCATTAATAACTAGCAATTCAGTCACCAAAGCCTTCATAAAAGTTATTTTGTGGAGCATATTTCTGATTTGAGGTCCTATAATTTACCTTATACTCATCTATACTTTTTAAAAGGCAACAGAAGCCAATAGAACTCAACAACCTTTGCATATCCTTGGACCGGGGAAAAAGGAATCATTTGATAGTTGTCCTGGACAGCTAGCATGTTTACCTGGCTCTTGTATTAGTGAGGCTAGGCTACTTCCTGGAACAAATAACCCGGTAGTTTTTATGTATTAACAGAATGAAAATTTATTTCTTACTTCTGTTACAGGGCAATGCAGGTTAGTGGGATGGGGGGACGTTGAATTCTGCTCCAATAAATTAATCAGGGACTCAGGATCCTTCCATCTTGTGGTTTCACCATCTTCTTACTCCGGGGTTGGCAAACTTTTCCTATAAAGGGCCATAGTAAATATTTTAGGTTTCGTAGGTCATATGGTCTCTATCACAACTATTCAACCCTGCCACTATAACACAAAGCAACCATAGACAATGTGTAAATGAATGAGCATGCTGTGTTCCAATAAAACTTTATTTACAAAAACAAGCAGTGGGCTTCAGTTTGCCAAATCCTGCTCTAAGGACCTTGTCCCTCTCTGTTTTCAAACAGTGGGAAGAAAAAGAGTGAGCACTATGGAAGAGGCACATGTAAAATTAATGCCTATTTCCATAGAACTGTCATGAGGATTACACTAAAAATGTTTTTGAAGTGCTTAGTGCAAAGGTCAATATATAGAAGTTGCTTGATAAATGACACTGCCATCTTTTTTTATGCAGAAATGAAGTATCTTCGGTATTTACAGGAGGAAGTGGCATGTGCCCGGGGTAAAGGAGACTGGGAGAAGGTCAATGGGGAAAAAAAGGAGACATATGTACTACTATTTGTAATATTTTAAATAATAAAATTAAATTAAAAATTAACATCTGAGTAAGAGGAAAAAATGGGTGGGAGTACAAATAAAACAATGTCAGCCATGAAAACAAAAACAAACAAAAGAAACTGAGTCCTTTGGTATTTACAGTAGGAAGTGGTCATACTGAGGGAGATCAGGAAAGGTTACAGCTGATTTTCTGAGAGAGAACAATATTTTAACAAACAGAGTAGGGGAACAGCTTGAGCAAATGTGTCGCAGCTGGAAGCATTATAGGTTTAGTAAGCGTGTGCAGTTCAGTTTGGCTGTTAACAATCTGGGGGTATGTGAAAGAATTGTGGGACATAAATTTGGAAAGCTAAGAATGCTTTCAACACCAGGCTTAAAGTTCAGTGGCAATAAAGTCACTGAAAATTGAGAAGTGCTAGTACACATGCAAGTCCTATGTTCCAAAAATCCTGTTTGTAAATTTGTTGTGTGAAACACAGACTATGTTTTCTAACATAGTATATGAAATGGGAGTTAGAGTCCCAGATTAGTCAACAGAAGCTTGTTTACCAGGTGTTTATAACCTGTAACTATCTTCGAAGAAGAACAGTTTTACCCAACCAGCATGCCCAGAAAATTATTCTGCTATAGAGCCATATAAATGTTGCTCTAATTATCACTGTCTTAATCCAAATATCTTTCCTAAAAAAGTTTCTCAGTTAATCCATACAAAAATTTACAGCCAACTATTGAAATTCCTGAAAGAGTGTGCATAATAAATATAGACACATTTTTTTTGCCAACTCATTTGGATACTGAGAAATGATTTGCATAAAGTTGGAACCATGAAGTCAAAAGTGTGTTTAGCTGGGCCTTCATTTCTAGATCCCTAAAAGAAGTACTTACCCCTAATTGATGCAAACCTGTTGGCTTGTTTGTCAGAACCCATCTGTGTTGAAAGCATTGGCTTTAACTGCCTTCTGTGCAAGAATCCCTTCTTCCACCTGCTGCTGGAGAAATCTGTTCTGATATTCAAGTAATGTCTACCTAAACTGCAGTTGAATGGAAGCCTCAAAATTAGAGGATCCAAGACCAGTGCCTCATTTTAACAGTTAATGTTAATAGTCATTTATTTACTCATTTTTCCACAAATATGTATGAGTATCTGCTATGTGCCAAATACCACACTGGTAACAGGAAATAGAGACAGTCCACCTGAAGCAGTGTTTACGCTATCATATTATAAGTTATTCCAAAGAGATATCTGAGCTGAGATGCTAAAACAAACAGAAGTTTTACAAAAAGTGGGAGGCCAACGTCTCAGATAGGGAGACCAGCAAATATCAAAAGCATTTGATCACAGAACATTGTGCATATTCAACAAGAATTCTGCTAAGTAAATGGATGGATGGATGTGAAGAAGCCTTCCTTGGAAGCCCAATGTTGTCCTCTACCTGAGGTAAGCTGGTCAGTCTTTCTTCCTTACAGATCTCCAGTGTGGTTTATAGTTTTATCCCAATTTTACCTCTCCCTCTCCAAAAGACAAGCTAACTTTTTCTGATTTCATTAAGTTAAAAAATGTTAAATCTCCACAGTGAAGGGTTTTCATCCTAATGCACAGCTTAAGCAAATGAGATGCTAAATACAGCCCCATACCCACTGTGAGCTCACTGCTGAGCTGTGTGCAGGGGAGAAATTCCAAAGGACATGTGATTGGGCCACCAAGAAATTCTAATCTCCCTGGAGAATCAAGATTTGTATTCAAGAAATAAATCAGAACCAAGCCAGCAAGAACCAAATTGTCTGATTTGGATTCAAAGTTATACAAGAATTCGGGTTGCTCACAGTCATTAATACAGCTGAAGTTCAGAGTTCTGTGCCTCATAGACAGTTCTCTGAAACATTTTGTAGAGATAAACTTGGCTAGTTGATGGGGTTTGAATGTGGCCAACTTAAAAGTTAATTTCTGCCGTTTCCTCCTTCCCACAAAGGTTTGCCTGGGAGACACTTTCTTTGCTTGCTTCTTTCTTTCTCTTTATCCCACCCCCTTCACTTCTCCTCTCTCCATTGTCTGTTTCATACCCAGAATTACAACTAATAGTACAAATTGAAGGATATTATGAAACTCAAGGGAAGGAGATAGATGCAAGGAATTTGGGGTAAAATCACAGTGATAAATCAAAAAGCAGAGTTTTAAGGAACTGAGCAGATTCTCATTTCTTCACTTTAATGTAGGAAGTATGCCTCAGCTTGCCAGACAAATATCACTTTGCCTTCTCTGGTCTCCTGACCCTTGTCACAGGACCCTCAAGGGCATCCTTTTAAAAAGGTTCTTTGGTATTAAGTTTATATGATCTGGTATTTAAAGACAGATTTCCCATGCCACCAAAAAGGGTCTTATATTTAAATCTCTTCAAAGAGATTGAGACAATTACCTGTAACAAAAATCTTCTCCCAGGTTTTCTGTGGATTGTAGCTACCTCAAGGATATTGGTAAAAATGTGAAAACTTTAAAAAAGCTCATCTGTGACTCACACATTGAGGCTGATTTTTTTGTTTTTTGTTTTTTTTACTACAGATGCTCCTTGACTTATAATGGGATTCCATCCTGATAAAACCATCCTACATTGAAAATATAGAAATTGAAATGCATTTAATATACCTAACCTACTAAGCATCATAGTTTTCCTAGGCTACCTAAACATGCTCAGAACACTGAGATTAGCCTCCAGTTGGACAAAATTGCCTAACATGAAGCTATATTTTATAATAAAGTATTGAGTATCTCATGTAATTTATTAGCCCTAGAAGCCCAGTGCACGAAATTCATGCACTTGCAGGAGGAGGGCATCCCTCAGCTCGGTCTGTGCCCTCTTGCAGTCCAGGAGTCCTCGGGGGGTGGGCCTAAGCCATCAGTCACGCATCCTTGGAATGGGTCTAAGCCAGCACTCAGATATCCTTAATGCTTGTGTGGAGGCAGGAGAGGCTGCCACCAAGGCCGCTGCACTG
Organism: Lasiurus borealis; assembly: GCA_004026805.1. NCBI lineage: Eukaryota > Metazoa > Chordata > Mammalia > Chiroptera > Vespertilionidae > Lasiurus > Lasiurus borealis. Next base: position 6,124 of record PVJN01022065.1, read on the forward strand.
GCCAGCCATGAACCTGACTTCTGGCTGAGCAATGCTCCCCATGTGGGAGTTCACTGACCATCATGGGGTAGCTCCTTCATTGAGTGCATATCATAGCAGCCAGTCGTTCTGCCATTTTGTCTATTTGCATATTAGCTTTTTATTATATAGGATATCACTTTCAAACCATTGTAAAGTCAAAAAATTGTCAATCAAACCACTGTAAATCAGGGACCATCCATATAGAAAAAGCCTTCAATATTTGGTATATCCTTAGACCCAACAATGCTTCTGCCATAAATTTAGTTGTAAACATAGATGAAACTAGGAAGAGGGTCATCAGAGCTTTGTTCATAGAAAAAAAATTGGAGAAAACTATAGAGAAATATTTAATTTATATTATGAGATACTATGTACAGAAAGTGGTATTGTAGAAATATATTAAAGACAAAGGAGATATATGTAACATATTAAATTTAAAAGTTGGTTTCAAATTAATATAAACTATATTCTCATGCTAATAGGAAGTAGAATAAAAATTGTAACCTCATAAAGTTCAAATTCTTCCTCCCTCCATCTCCAAAGCAAATTCAGTCTTTGTCTGCCCCAGTTCCCAATGTCACTGCTGCCATGACCCTCAAACTAAATGATTATCATCCATGACATTTTGTTTTAAGAAGAGTTCTGTTTTTCTCAAATTCCTTGCATTTTGTCACATGTAATTAGAACAATGGAGAAAGATGGAACTAAAGAGAAAAAGACTTCCATTACAAGATTGTTACAACTATATGATAAAGTTCTGAAATATAGAGAAAAGGATCTTGAGGGGGAAGAGAAGGAATTTTTAAGGGGGTGTGAAAACAGCACCAAGGTGGGAAGAAATGGGATAGAAGAGGAAAAAGTTGTAAAAACTTACTATAGAAATATAGTGGCAAACAAAGAATTTGAGTTCTTCAAATACTAATTTTTTTACATATTTTTATTGATTTTTTGCAAAGAGGAAGGAAGAGAGAGAGAGTCAAAAACATCGATGAGAGAGAAACATCAATCACCTGCCTCCTGCACACCTCCCACTGGGGATATGCCCACAACCAAGGTACGTGCCCTTGACCGGAATCGAACCTGGGACCTTTCAGTTTGCATGCTGACGCTCTATCCACTGAGCTAAACTGGTTTTCGGCTCTTTAAATACTAATTTTGCTTACTGGCTTCAAAACTGTATGAGAGGCTTGGATTTATTAGGGAATATTTATATGCACATCCACAAAGACCACAGATTTCTCCATTAAGACATTAATATGATTTAGATGGGATTGTTTTATTCTTTTTACATATCTATATTTTCTAAATATTTTAGTTGTGTGTCTATATAAATAATTGCTTTCATTTAATCCTCAAGTACCTCCATGAAGTAGGTATCATGATGACACCTGTTTTATAGGTAAGAAATTGAAGCATGCAAAGAGAGATTTGGCCACTTGCCTAAAGTCACTCAGCCAGTAGTTGAAGAGATACGATCCCAAGCAATTTGACTCTGGACCAGTCCACCCCATAATCAACAACAGGAAGTTCTGAAGACAAGGAGACCAATGCTCATGTTTCAAGGGGGGTTAAATGAGCCAAAAAGATTATGAGATGATGTGGCAGTGTGAAATTTTTTACCCCAATCCCAGTCCTACTTCAGAAACAACAGACTATTTTGAATTTAGTGTTTATCACTCTCTTGCATGTTTTGTACATTCTTCTAACATATGTAGATTTTCATTAGAATAGCACTGTCTGACCTACTTTGAGGAATTATATACAGGGGTCTAATGTGGAATCAAAATGTCCTCAATGGTCAATGTTGGTCCCTCTCAAGCTCAATGCATTGTCTCTTCAACATGATTTCATCTTTTTTATCCCTTTGTCTCTCTGCATTTTGAGTGTGAATTATTTAATACTATCTTCCAATTCATTAATACTCCCTACAAGGATAAAATTTTATATTTCAAAGACTTTTTTTCCTATTTTTCCAGGTTTTCTAATTTACCCTTTTTCACTTCAGGTTTCATTTCTATTACTTTTGTCCTATAATTTAATTTCAATTATTTTATGCCTTCCTTTTTTACTCCTTGAATATCTTAAAATTTTTGTCAGGTAAATTAATGCAATTACATTAATGAGTAAACCAACCTCATTTATAGTGAATTCACATCTTTCCTAGCATTAGATTCCTCTTTGCCATCTCTCTTTCTAAGAGTTTTGAAGTTGCCTCTACTTAGTGCCCAGAACTCAATGCAGAACACAACCTCATCAGAACAGCTTAGAGATGCCCCACGGTGATACTGGAGCATGGCCCATCACGTCACTGAGTCAGCAGGCAGCTTGGTTCAGCTGCTGGCCAAACCACTGGGCCTGTGTCCAAATCAGGCATGTGCCAGGATGCACAGGCTTCAAGCATTAGTTGGCAGCAGGTTTTTCCCCCTCCTAGTTGTTTTTTATGACACATTGAGTGCATTCCAGCACCTGGCTTCAAGTCACAATCCTGTGTTAATTCTCCAAATCCCATGGAGCATTTTTGAGTCCTTGTTACCTGAAAGAGCTAAGCTCCTGACTGTTACTGCCTGCTTCCAGTAACTCTTCGTTCATTTCTGATATACAGGAGTAGTTATCTTATATCTTTGGCCCACTGACTCAATATATAACCAATGTTTAATCTAATAAAATTTGACTATTCTAATTTATGAGAGTGGCAATAACAGAAGATTCCGTTTCATGAGGGGGGGGGGGTATTTGTTTGTTTTCCTTCTTCATGTTTTATCTATCAAATCTGCATTGTAGAGCAAAAAGGGATGTGTCAAAATGCTAATTAACTTTTCTAACTTGACCAGAAGTCTGGTCTCTCTCATAAAAGGTAATTTTTATTCATGATAAGTTAGAAGAAAAATAAACATTGAAGATGCAGGGTTCTTAAAATCAGAGAGAAAGATCAAAGGAAAGAAGTGTTACCCAATTGTTAAACAGACTAAACTGAGAGAAATAGTGGAGAAAGAAATAACCAGGGTTGAAAAGGGGGGTAAGATGGGATTAAAGGAATCAAAAGGATGCTGTTTAGAAAACATTTGTCAAACATGTTTCTAGGAACAACTTCAAGAAGTGAATGTGAGGTCCAGGAAAAGAAATAATAAGCTTATATGTCAAGTGATTGCAAAGAAAGCAGATTTGACCTAAACTCTGGATTGCCCTGGGAACTCATCAGAAAGGTTCTTGTTTTTTCTAAGTGCAACAGGAAATAGCAGGGTTGAAAGAAGTAGGTTCAAAGAAGTGGGTTTATGTTAATCCATCTCAGGTTGACACTCTATAGTTCTGCTATGTGTGTCCCTTCCTGTCTGTTGCCTGACTGTAGAGTTCTATTCAAAGCTTCTCCACAAAGAGTCGAAGAGACTTGACTCCCTAAAGCTCTGTGAGGTACTGGTGATTCACCACAGAGGAACCCTAGAAGGGGTTAAGGAATAGGACCATGGGTGAAAGAAGAGAAATCTCTTGATCTGGTGGTTGATCATTGGATTGTGATCAGAAGAAACTGATGGGAACTGATTGTTTGAAATGTGATCTTGAGTTTTCTTATTCAACTCAGATGCTTTTCTATCAACCAGCATCTCAAACGTACAAAGACTCTTCTGGAAAATAATATATACCACTTCTGTTGATTCACAACAGCATCCTAATAATTACTATGCTTCACATACACAATAATAAAGACATCTTTTGTTCCCTCATCAGAGATGATATGTAATCACATACTAAATTTTTGCTTTGCCTTTCTGTCTTGGTTAGCATTATTATTATTATTTTTAATCCTCACTGGAAGATATTTTTTCCTTTTTTTTTTTTTTTTAGGGAGAGAGAGAGTGGAAGGAAGGGAGGGAAAGAGAGAGAAATATTGTTGTGAGATAGACACATATATTGGTTGCTTTCTGCACGTGCCCCAGTAGGGATTCAGGATTGAACCTGCAATCCACATACATGCCCTTGACTAGGAACTGAACCCAAGACCCTTTGGTGTGTAGACTGACGCTCTAACCACAAACACATCAGCCTGGGCAGCATCATTACCTCAATTATCTTCCTGTTCACACATTTTTCTTGAATGAACAGGAATAATGAACTCTTGACTTTAGTCTATTTGCCATAGGTGTATCATTAAGCCAAGCTCAGCAATTCCATTTAGCCTTTTCTTTCCATTAACTTCAAATTCACCTGTATAAAGCAAACATCTAGCTGCTGAACATGACTTCACAAGTCTGGTATTCTAACTCCTTGTCAGTTATCATAAAGAAATCAAGACATTCCAACATTAGAAGTCTGGCTTCCTCTCCCTTCAGATGAACTCATAACACACTCCCTGATGTATACAGAATGAGTGACATTTGCTTTCCCTGCAGACACACCCTCTCACTGTAGTCTAGGCTTTGCTGCATCTGAAGATTAAAAATTGCCTTCAGTTTTTATTACAAAACTAGAGGCCCAGTGCATGAAATTCATGCATGGGGGTGAGGTAGTCCCTGAGACCAGCCTGCACCCTCTCCAATCTGGGACATCCCTCTAACAATCCAGGACTGCTGGCTCCCAACCACTCACCTGCCTGCCTTCACAATTGTCTCTAACGGCTTCTGCCTGCCAGCCTGATCACCCCTAATCACTCCCCTGGCAGCCTGATCAATGCCTAACTGCTCCCCTGCTGGCCCAATTGCCCCGCACTGCCCTCCCCTGCCGGCCTAGTCACCCCTAACTGCCCTCCCTTGCCAGCCTGGTCACCCCTAACTGCCCTCCCCTGCAAGCCTGATTGCCCCCAACTGCCCTCCCCTGCTGGCCTGGGTTCCCCCAACTGTCCTCCCCTTCAGACCTGGTTGCTCCCAACTGCCCTCTCCTGCCCACCATCTTGTGGCAGTCATCTTGTGTCCACATGGGGCAGCAATCTTTGACCATCTGGGGGTGGCCATCTTGTGTGTTGGAGTGACGGTATGTTTGCATATTAACTCTTTAAAGGATTCTTTAAAAATTTTATGCTTGGATAAACTATCTGAAAAGAATTAAATAAAAACCTTCTTATGAGTTCTGATTTAGCTCCTCCCTCCCAGGATGCCAAAATATCTCACAATAAAACATGAGGATTTAAAAAATATATCAGGCCACTTATTATTATTTTTTTTTGCATGGCACTAACCTGGTGACTGACTATGCCAGAGGGGGACCACAGTCAGTGAATAAGGGTAGCAGTTGCTCTTCGAGGACTCTAGCACACTAAGGCAATAGCAAATATCCAAGCATAACTCTAGCCTCGATATAAGGCCACTTATTAATATAAGGAATCTGACCTATTCCCTTGGAATTTTATCTCATAGATGCTAGTTGGTTGCATTTTGTTATTTTAATCATTATGCACCAACTCTGGGGAATATGAAAAAAAAACAAACAGGGAAATTCAGGCATAGCCTTACAGTATAGTGTGCTGTGGGAGAAAGGGCACAAGATTAGTTTCTTAGTCTCTATGGACCTCATTTTACTCATCTGTTCAATTAGAAACACAGTGTTTATCTCACAGGGCTTTGAAAAAAAGTATAATATATTTGAGAAATGTAAAGTAGTAGAGTATTTTTCATCACTGTTAATAATAAAATCATAAAGCGATAGAACAGGTCAGGACTTTGGAAATAAACTAGTCTGGATTTAAGAGATGAGAAAATTAAAGACTAGCGGTACTAAATGACTTACTCATGAACATATAGTATTTGGGGGGCAACTCACACAATATATACTCATATCTAAATCTTTTGCAGGCTCTTTCTTTACTACAAGGGCCATGCAAATAAAAAAAGAGAGAAGCTGGATGCTGGTTGAGGAAGCAGGTGCTGGGACCTAAGGGAGACTGGAAACGCACATGCCCCAATCAGACAACTAGTATTTCTTTCTGGGTAATTTTCACCATATCAACGTGCAGGCTCAGTATTGTCAGATCTCTCTTTTATTTTTTTCTCTAGAAAGATTAGAAATCTAGATTTTTTAAATATGTAAAACCTCCCAGTTGTTAAAAGATATTTCTATTTTTAAAATAATATTGTATAGGCTAAATAAAATATCTGAGGGTCAAAATTAGCTCATGGTTTACCAACTTGTGAGCTCTGATCTGCAGGGAGATGACCAAATTCTTTCTCAAGATACCCAAGGCCTTTCATGATCTGGGCGCTGCTTCCCTCTCCAGCTCACTATCTTCTCCTTTCCTTGGGCTTAGGCTTCACTGCACTGAACAGCTTCTGATTTGACAGACACACCTGGTGATTCTCACAAACATGTCCACTTACTGTCACTCTGCTTCCCTTGCTCCTTGCTCATGATGTACCTCAGGTTTGCAATGAACTTCTCTCCCATAGCTCTTACATTTATTTTAAGATAGCTCAGATCTTATATCCATCAGGAAATTGTCCCTGAACAGTCTCCCCAACACAACACCACCCAATGTGTTCATCCATGTCATTCTATTTGCTTAATAGTATGTACTTTTATGTCTGTGATTCCCACCAGAATCTTGGCTAATGTTAAACTGAAATTAGACTCTTTATTCTTACTTAAAAGTTATCCATGATCTCCCTGTTCCTGAAACTCACTCTGCTCCAAGACTGGTCTTTGACTTTAAGTACTGCTCATCTGCTGGAAGAAATGTTAAAGTTTTCTCTCCAATGAATGACATCCCAGAGATCCAGGTGGCCTCACTCTTTTGTAGGGGTAAATGGGAAGCAATCAGCCTCCTAAAAGCATCCCTCTATTCAGCACCTGAAACTAGCTTATTCCATGTCCCCATCCTGCTTTTCCACTGTATGTGATTTTTCACTGTTTCTGTCCTATTTGTGCTCCAAAGATGCTAAGCTTTACCTACCTGGTACTGGACACTAAAACCAACTCCTCAGAGCTCTCATCTGGGATTTTTTACAGAACTATAATCCCTCACTGCAAAATTAGAAGTAAATGGAGAAGAAATTGGGGGTGAAGTCAACTCTAGTAAAATTATATGGACCAATGGAGGATGACTGACCAAATGAAAATCTTCATGGTGCTGTCAACTAAAGAAGAGTAAATAAATGTCAGACAGATCAAACATAGATGAGCACTGCACTACATTGCTTAATTCCAAGATTTCTTCCTCAGTTCCCTATCACCCCAACCTGGGTAGCTAATTAAGCCTTGCCTTCAGAATCTTGATATTTGACCAGACTAAAACTCTAATTTGGGTTATTTATCATAATAAAGTTTTCAAATTACAATTATAAAGATTTCATCTTAAATTGTCAGAACTATGGACAGCACCCACGTTTGCACCATAAATTCTTGCTATATGAAGAAGAAATTTTTGCAACAACATGTTAAAGGCCTCTAGTTTTACAAATGAGAAATTTAGAGCACAAAAAGGTTACAGATGACTTGCTCAAGATTAGAGAATCTTAAAACTCAAGTCCATGTCCCTTTGCACTACACCTGTTATTTCTCAGCACATTATGATAACACTAGAGGCCTGGTGCATGAAATTCATGCATGGAGGGGTGTGTCCCTCAGCCCAGCCTACATCCTCTACAATCTGGGACCTCTCAATGGATGCCTGACTGCCCTCTCACAATCCAGGACTGTTGGTTCCCAACTGCTTGCCTGACTGCCTTCCTGATTGACCTAACTGCTTCACCCCCTAACCACTCCCCTGCCAGCCTGATTGATGCCTAATAGCTCCCCTGCCAGTCTGTTTGCCCCTAACTGCCCTCCCCTGCAAGCCTGGTCTCCTCCCAACTGCTCTTCCCTGTAGGCCTGGGTCCCCCAAAACTGCCCTTCCCTGCAGGCCCAGTTGCCCCCAACTTCCCTACTCTGCTGGCCTGGTCACCCCTAACTGTCCTCCCCTGCAGGCTTGGTCCCTCCCAACTACCCTCTCCTGCTGGCCTGATCACCCACAACTGCCCTCCCTTACAGACCTGGTCCCTTCCAACTGCCTTCCCCTGCTGGTCATCTTGTGGTGACCATCTTTTGTCCACATGGGGGCAGTCATCTTTGACCACATGGGGGCAGCCATCTTGAGTACTGGAGTCAATTTGCATATTTTTCTTTTATTAGATAGGATTAGATAGGATAGAGGCCTGGTGCACAGTTGATATTTGACTGATTTGCTCTGAAGAGTATCCCAGATCAGGGTGGAGGTTCCCTTTGAGTGTGGGACATCCTGGGTAAGGGTCTGTGGTGGTTTGCAGGCTGGCCATGCCCCCCAGTAATCTAAGTGGAGGCTCTGGTATCTGGGATTTATTTATCTTCTGTAATTAAAATTTTGCAGCCTTAAGCGGAGGCCAAAGCAGGCCAGGGCAGGCAGAAACTTGGCTTCCTCCATTGTCGGAGAAACCAAAGCCTCCTATTCTCTCTGTGGCTGCAGCCAGCTTGGTTGGATTAATTTGCATACTCACTCCTAATTGGCTAATGGGTGTGGCTTGTGGTGTAGTGGAGGTGTGGTCAACTTGCATATTACTCTTTTATTAGTTAGGGTAGGGGAAAGGGGAAAGGGACAAATCTAAGGAACAGTAGTGGACACCTGTTACTTTTCCTTTCCAGCATGAATATCCTCTAATTTTGGTAAATACAGCTCCATTTATATATTGCAGAGAATATACCCTGTTTTCCTCTGGTCAGTAGATGAAATGTATTCCAGAATGGACCAATTAGGTTCTTTTTTTCTCATGATTTCAATATGAAAAAAAGGGACATGATTAATTGGAGGTGACACATTTCCTTGTTAACATCCTGACATGGCTCTTTTAAATTTGAAAAAAAAAAATTTTTTTTCATATATACCTTTTTCCAGAGCTCTGGAAAAATTCTGCAAAGTAGAATTTAGCTCTGGGATAATAATTTTATTCTAAAATAGAAATACAAAAAATAAAGTCTACTCATTATCATCTTAAAACTTGCTTTTGTGGAATATTCTAAAGTTATTATTCTTTCCCATGGGTAAGCCCATAAATTGCTATTTGGACTGACTTATATTTCATTCATAACTTGTGTGAGATTTTCTTCCATATTGTAGTCTTCTGTTATCCTCAATTCATTTAAAATGTAGGAAATTAAATACCATTATCCACAATTTATTGCTGGAGAGATTATTAATAGAGTTTGCATAGCTATGTATAACCTCAGAAAACACAATAGGGATGAAAGGGAAGGAAAGAAAGGAAGAATTAGGCATCGTGGGCAGTACATACAGCTTGGATTGAGGAACAAACAGACTTGTAATATTAGGGTTCTGGTTTTAACCTTACCTCTACACCTAATCAAGCTACCTTGAGTAGATCATATCATTTCTCTGACTTCTCTGGGTGAATAAAGTTTAACATTCATTCTAACCTAACATTGTTGGATTTCTCCTGTCCTTTATGCAATCACTTTCTCTAAAACTCTGTTCTTAATATCATCATGAAGTGAGGCACTCAAAGGTATGTGTTGTTTATTCCGTTTTAGATTCTAAAAATATATATTTATAAAGAAGATTGATTAAACCCTCTGGGAGGTAATTAGTAAGTGAAATGACATCATTCACCTTTGATACCCTCTGTGACTTTGTTTCAAGTGGATTTTGGCACATACATATTCAGAACTTATAATCACATAAGATCATTGAACTGCAGAAATACCTAGTATGATGCTGAATTAAAAATCCAAGACCTGACCTGGTTGGTATGCCTCAACATGTGTGTCAACTTGTGAACCAGGAGGTCATGGTTCAATTCCTGGTCAGGGCACATGCCTGTAGTTGTGGGCTCGATCCCTAGTAAGGAGCCTGCAGGAGGCAGCAGGTCAATGATACTCTCTCACACTGATGTTTCTCTCTCTTTCTCCCTCTCGCTTCCTTTCTGAAATCAATAAAAATATATTTCAAAAAATCAAAGACCTGGATTCTGGCTCTTACTATATATATATATATATATATATATATATATATATATATATATATATATATATATATATATATCTTTCTGTGTATATGTCCTTGGTGTACTTATTAGGACCCTGGCAGATACAAAAACTCAATTCAAGTCACTAACACACAAAAGTCCATGGACTCCACAAGAGGATTGAGCAACCAAACTGCCAGAGATCAGGAAAGCACCTGAGCACCAGGAACAATCAGGGACTCAAGCTCAGCCAACACTCATCCTTCCCCTGGTGTCTGCTCCTCGCCGTATGCTGTCTTTGGCCTCTATTATTGCAGACTGGCTTTCTCTATTTGCTAGAAAACATGGCCTTCCACAACTATAGATGTTACAATAATTTACTCACTCGATCTGCTGTTGCTTTTGAGCCTGACTATACTGTACCCAGCACTCTTGGCACTAGGAATATAGTTGTCACAAGGAAAATGTTGGCCCTAGGGGAACTCATATTCTCATGGAGTGGAGGAAGTCACACACAAAAAAAAGTATAAATAGTACACCACATAGTGGTAACTGCTATGGAGAAAAAGAGCCAGCATAAGGAGTTAAAGAGTGTCACGTGGCAGTAGTAGTGTTGGTTATTTTATAAAAGTAGCCACAAAACGTCTTCCAATATTTGGTGATATTTGAACAAAGGAAGAAGTTAGAGAGAAAGTAACTATAATATTTGGTGAAACCACAAACACAAAGATTTCTAAAGGGGTACATACTCTTGAAAGGTTCAAGGACAAGCAAGGGGCCAGTGTGCTAGAGTAGAAGTGGGGAAAAGGAGAGTGCTAAGAGACAAGATCAGAAAGGTGACAATGACCAGACCATGTAGACTCAAAATAATTGTAAAAACTTGTGCTTCTACTCTGAGATGGAAAGTCACTGGGAAATATTGAGCTGAGAAGTGACAGGATCTGATTTATGTCTCAGTAGAATCACTCTGGCTGATGCATGAAGAGTAAACTGTAGGAGTACAAAGTGAAGGTAGAGAGAATATTTAGGAGGCTATTTCTATAATTTAGGTAAGAGACTAGGGGGTAAACTTGGCAAAAATGGTCATACACTGAATATATTTTGAAGGTAGAAAACATTATATTCTGGAGTATTCTGGATGGAGGTAAAAGAGGAGAGAATACAGATAGCCAAAAGTAGAGAATAAAAGATTTGAAGACTGAGCTCTGGAGCTCTCCAACATTTAGAGATTGGGAGCTGGGAACAAGCCTGTAAAGGGGCTGGGAAGGAAGGCTGGCCAGCACAGTGGAAGGAGAAGTAAGAGAGACTGATGGCCCAGAAGCCACCTGGAGAAAATGAATGAGGAGAAAGTGATCAACTCTGCTAAATGCTGCTGACTGATGGAGAAAAATGTGGCCTGAGAATTGATCACTAGATATATGACCACAAGGAAGTCATAGGTGACCGGGACAAGAGCTGTTTTCAGTAAAATGCTGGAGACAAATACTCTATAAACTTATGCGAGTGAAGAGGTGAATTCTCAGTTCCAGTTTCTAAAATCCTAATGCTAGACCCTGATTAACATAGCTCAAGTCAAGCAGTTATCCTTGAACTAATAAACTAAGGAAAAGGGTATTTTGATGGATCAGTGATAGACTGATAACCAGTGGGGAATCTCAGGCTGTCATGTAAGAACATAGGCACTCCTGCCGAAACGGGTTTGGCTCAGTGGATAGAGTGTCGGCCTGCGGACTGAGGGGTCCCAGGTTCGATTCCGGTCAGGGGCATGTACCTTGGTTGCGGGCGCATCACCAGTGGGGGACGTGCAGGAGGCAGCTGATTGATGTCTCTCTCTCATTGATGTTTCTGGCTCTCTATCCCTCTCCCTTCCTCTCTATAAAATACCAATAAAATCTATTAAAAAAAAAAAAAAAAAAAAAAGAACAGGCACTCCTGAAATATGTGTGAATGGAGAAAGTAGACAGGAGGAGGAAGTCACCACTGATCTCCCTAACACTGGGTCTGTAACTTAATCTTTCATAATAAAAATGGGGTTGAAAGTTCTAATTTTATAGTAGTAGTATCAAAAGCAGATCAAATAAGAGTATATGGTAAGAGGAGGAAAACTGGCGGCAGAATAGATGGATGCATCTGGAGCTTTGTCGCTGGGCAGAGGGAGACAGAGCAGCTGAGAGTTGCACTGGAAGTGTTTGTTGGCAAGTTAAGAGTCAGTTATCATCCAGGAGAAGGTGGGGGACCGCTGGATGGGGACCCACTGCCATGGGGTTTTTGTCTGCCGGAGCCACCAGCGCAATTCGGAGACCGCACCATCTTGCAGAGGGAGGTGGATGTCTATGGCGGTCTGAAAAACAGCCACTGAAGCACTCACCAAACAGCTGGGCGACCCAGAACACCACTTTCCAATCGGTACAGACACATGGTGCAAAGGAGATCCACACGGCACAGGGAAAGGTCAGATTTCGCCTGGGCTAAGGTGAGTTCTCCTGTCTCACAGAACAGGGATGTGCATACTGTGGGAACCGGGCTTCGGAAAAGCTGCTACTGGAGAGGTCTTCGGACATGAGGCAGGGCGTGATCCCTAAGTGTGGAAGCTGACTCTTGGAGCTGTTGACAGAGGGGAGCTCTAGAAAACAATTCATTTTGATCTGAGGCAGAAGGACAGCCTGGGAGTTATTACAGTGTCCCGGCTGCAAAATCCCCACAAACAGGTTTTGAGAATCACAGAGTAGCAGGATCTGAGCACAGCCTAGAGAGGTCCCGTGCTTTGTCTCAAAGGTCAATTCTGAAAAACTGCCACCCAGTGGATGACACACAAATTGACTCTCACATAACCACAAAAGAATAAAGAGGTTAAAACACATCTCAGCAGTGGAACACAGGGAAATGCAAGACCCTCCTTCCTACTGGGAAACAGGAGTGCCAAGCAGAAAAATAGTGGAAGTGAATGACCATTCTATTTTTTTTTTCTTTTTATCTTTTTCTTCATTTTCTTTTAAATTTTTTATTTTATTTTTTTATTTTTCATTTTTGCATATTTTAATTAAAAAACTATTTTTTTCTTTCCTCCTCAATCAATTTTATCTTTTTAATTACTACATTTTTGTTTTCAAGTAGTATTATTACTAATACTATTTTACCTTTTTGGAAAAAAACAAATGTCATTTTGTTTTCTCTCTATTTTACTTCGAGATTAGAGTTCTACATTCTATTTTCATCTTTCCTTTAGCATAATTTTACTGCATCTCAAGTCTACCTTTATGCCAACACTTTCCTCCTAACTTTTCCCATTTTGTTGTCTTGTTTCTCTTTCCCTTTTCCAACTTTAGATTCTCCCTATTCTTTCTCTTTACCTGGTTAAAATTTCACCCCACTTATATATCTAATTTTAAATCCCTTACTACAAGTTCATACAACACCTGTCAGAATGGCAATCATCAACAAACGACAAGTGTTGGCAAGGATGCGGAGAAAAAGGAACCCTTGTGCACTGTTGGTGGGAATGCAGACTGGTGCAGCCACTGTGGAGAACAGTATGGAGTTTCCTCAAAAAACTAAAAATGGATCTCCCATTTGACCCAGTAATCCCACTCTTAGGAATTTATCCTAAGAAATCACAAACACCCATTAGAAAGGATTTATGCACCCCTATGTTCATAGCAGCACAATTTACAATAGCTACAATTTGGAAACAGCCTAGGTGCCCGTCAGCAGATGAGTGGATCAGAAAACTGTGGTACATCTACATAATGAAATTCTATGCTGCCATTAAAAAGAAGGAATTCTTACCATTTGCAGCAACCTGGATGGAATTGGAGAGCCTTATGCTTAGTGAAATAAGCCAGTCAATGAAGGAGAAGCACCACATGATCTCACTCATTTGTGGATAACAAAAAACATTGTAAACTGATGAACAAAAGGATAGATACAGAGGCAGTAAAGCATCAAACAGACTGTGAAATTATAGCAGGAAGATTAAGGAGAGATGGGGTAGATAAGAGATCAATCAAAGGACTTGTATGCATGCATATAAGCATAACCAATGAACATAGACACTGGGGGGGTTGGGGTATGCCTGGGAGGGAGGAGGGGCAATGGGGAGATATGTATACATGTAACACAATAAAAAACGAAAATAAAGGAGTATGTGGTAAATTAACTCTGCACATACTGTAACTTCTATATAAAAATAATGGATTAGATTCCTGGTAAAGGGCACATATCTGATCACTAGTGCTGGTCCAGGCACATGCAGGAAGCAATCAATTGATGTATCTCTCTCAGCATTCTCTCTCTCTCAGCATTCTCTCTCTCTCTCTCTCTCTCTCTCTCTCTCTCTCTCTCTCTCTCCTCTCCCCATTTCTCTTTTTCTCTTTCTCCTCCTTTCTGTCCCTACTTTTCTCCTACTCTCTCTAAAAACCAATGAAAAAATATCTTCAAGTGAGGATTAATATAAAAAATAAAACAAAATAAATATAATGGGTTACTATCATGTTGCCAAAATGGACGTGCACACCCATGTGACACTTCTCCAGACCACACTCCCTAGCTGTACTGTGCCCTATTAAGACACTGTACACAAATATATTTAAAACAAGTAGCTGGATATTCTTGAAAAAAACAAATTATTTTTCCCAAGTTTAAATGCACTCTCAAAACAGAAAGTAGAAAAAGCCATTCCAAGAGGAGTTTAAGGGAATAGCATAGGCTCAAACTGAGAAAAAAAAAAAAAAAGAAAGAAAGAAGGTAAGGAGGTAAAGGAAAGAGGCAAATAAAGATACACACACACCCCAACTATATATCTGCATATAGGGGGGGGGGTGTTCTAGTTCTTTTTTTCTAGTTCTGACAAAGCATTTCAAATCTGATGTATTTTTTAAATATAAGAGATATTAAAAAGCCCTAACCCCAAATGGGCCTAATTAGTCCATGGCTGTATGTTAGGTGCTTAAGGGAAGGTTATTAATCCTTTGATATGAAATGGGCCCTATTTGAAGAAAGGTTTGAGGAATTTTGTTCCTATCCTCAAAAACTAATAATTTTTAAGAACTGCAAATACCAGTCTGACTTCTTCTCTGGGAACTGTACATGTCCCATCTTAATTTACCAAATCAGGAATTCTCTGACAAGTCTCAAAACATGAATATATTACTCTTTTTCTGTTATATCCTCATTTTCTAAAATAAACCAAATAGAGGAGAAACCAAAATGGTGGCATAGGTAAACACCTAAACTGTGGCCTCACACAACAATTTCAAAACTACAACTAAAAGACAAAATGGACATCATCCAGAACCATGGGAAGGCTGGCTAAGTGAAAATTCTACAACTAGAAGGAAAGAGAAAAGCACAATAAGACTCAGAGAAGGTGCAGAAGGCAGAGGTACCGGGGCATGAATGCACACGAAGAGGGCTGGCAACTGAGTATGCAGCTGGCTTTCTCACTCAGGAGGGAGACAAAAGCTCCTGACAGCTCTGAACTCCAGTTCTGGGTGAGACTCTGGGGACCCAGACTCATTAGGAGAGAAACTGGACTGTCTGGCAGAGGGTGAAACTCGATGGCAGCTTTCTCTCAGGGGTGTTTGCACCTATTACTGCAGGACACTGAGACCCAGGGGCCTCTTAAAGCAAGGCTGATGGGAAGTCATTGCTGTATGCTCCACCCTGAGACTCTGCCCCATCCAAGCTGAGCAAAGAGGCTTTTGCAAGTCTTGTCTCATAAAGGTGTCTCCGGTACAGTTTTCTCAGCATAGACACTGCTAATCCTCTTAGCCAATTGGCCTGGAGGTCAATTCTTTCCAGTTATACCAACAACAATCAACGCTTAACTACAACAAAACTGTGCACACAGCCACAAAGGGGTGCACCAAGAGTGTCCACCTCAGGTAACTGGGGAGATTGAGCCACTGGAACCCAGAGGACACAAAGCACACAAAGCCACTTTATCAACTCAGGGAAGCAGCCAAAATGCAAAGACAAAGAAACATGTCACAAATGAAAGAAATGGAGGAAAGCAAACGACAGGATATAGAGTTCAAATCCACAGTTGTAAGGTTTTTCAAGAATTTTCTAGAAAAGGCCGATAAATTTAGCAAGACCCTCAAGGATATGAAAAGGACCAACTAGAAATTAAGCATACATTGGCTGAAATAAAAAATAATATACAGAGATCCAACAGCAGACTAGAGGAACAAAAGAATCAAGTCAAAGATTTTAAATACAAAGAAGTAAAAACACCCAACAAGAAAAGAAAAAAGAATCCAAAAATATGAAGATAGTATAAGGAGCCTCTGGGACAACTTCAAGTGTACCAACATCAGAATTATGGGGGTGCCAAAGAAGAGAGAGAGCAAGATACTGAAAATCTATTTGAAGAAAGAATGACTGAAAACTTCCCCACCTGGTGAAAGAAATAGACTTATAAGTCCAGGAAGCACAGAGAACCACAAACAAAAAGAATCCAAAGAGGACCACACCAATTAAAATGCCAAGAGCAAAAGACAAAGAGAGAATATTAAAAGCAACAAGAGAAAAATAGTTAGTTACCTACAAGGGAGCACCCATATGACTATCAGTTGATTTCTCAACAAAAACTATGCAGGCCAGAAGGGAGTGGCAAGAAATCTTCAAAGTGATGAATAGCAAGAACCTACAACTAAGATTACTCTACCCAGCAAAGTTATCATTCAGAATTGAAGGTCAGATAAAGAGCTTCACAGATAAGAAAAAGCTAAAGGAGTTCATCACTGCCAAACCAGTATTATATGAAATACTTAAAGGTATTCTTTAAGAAGAGGAAGAAGAAGAAAAAGGTAAAGATAAAAATTATGAACAAATACATATCTATCAACAAGTGAATCTAAAAATCAAAAAAGTAAAAAATATAATTAACAGAATAAACTGGTGAATATAATAGAATCAGGGGCATAGAAAGGGAGTGAACTGACAATTCTCAGGGGGAAAATGGTGTGGAGGTTGCGGGAAGAGACTGGACAAAAAATTCGTACACCTATGGATGAGGACAGTGGGCAGGGGTAAGGGCAGATGGTGGGATGGGAACCAGGTTGAGGGGAGCCATGGGGGGGATGGTAAAAGAGGAACAATTGTAATCTGAACAATAAATATTTATTTTAAAAAAATAAAATAAAATAAACCAAATAGAGATAAAAGATGTTCAATTTTGAAACCTCAGATATAATTGAGTGAGTATAAAATTGGATTTTATTCTCTTTCATGTTTACTCTATAGTCATGCTTATTTATATGTTATCCTCCAATACCCTAGAGAAATTGATAAATTCCCAAGATGTTTCTCTTTTTAATATAAATCTATAATTAACATAAGGGATACATTTTCCATTTATGACACTCAAAGAAATAATCTTACAAAGCCTTTAAAACAGAGTAAGATGAAAAATTAATACTGTTAAAATGGCCATACTACCCCAAACCATTTATAGATTCAATTTAATCTCTATCAAAATTCCAATGACAATTTTTATAGAAATAGAAAAAAAAATCCTAAAGTTAAAACCACAAAAGACCCTGAATAATCCTGAGAAAGAAAAACAAAACTGAAGGCACCATCCTTCCTGGTTTCAAACTATATTACAAAGTCATAGTAATCAAAACAGTATAGTACTGGCATAAAACAGACCCATAGATCAATGGAATAGAATTGAGAACCCAGAAATAAAAACATGCATATATGGTCATCTAAATATTTTACTAAGAAACCAAGACTACTCAATCAAGAAAAGGTAATTTCTTCAGTAAATAGTGTTGGGAAAACTAATCAGCCACAGGAGGAAAAAGATGGAACTGAACCACTATCTTACACCATACCAAAAAAAAATTAATTCAAAAATGCATTAAAGACTTAAATGTAAAACCTGAAACTATAAAACTCTTAAAAGAAAACATAGGGGAAAAGCTACTTGATGTTGGTCTTAGCATACACTTAAAAGTTGCTTAGAGAACAGATCTTAAAAGTTCTCATCACACATACAAAAGTTATCATTATGTGAGGTATTGGATGTGTTAAATAACCTTATTATGGTAATGATTTCACAATATATACATATGCAAAATCATTTCAGTGTATACTTTAAACTTATATGTTGTTGTATGTCAGTTATATCTCAATGAAACTAGAAAAGAGAGTACAAATTGTTATTGAAAGTAGTAAAAGTAATTTCATCTTTCTTGATTATGGAATGCCTCTCTATTCTTCTGCCAATTCTCATTTGATTTTAACAGTGAGTGTCGTAAATATTATCAGTACTTGAATTCTTTGCTGCCCTGCCTTCCCGGCCCTCCCTCTGGGAAGTTACACATCCCTGATTCATTGACTTCAACCTTGGTCATATGATTTCTCAGTCATTGAAATATGAGAGAAAGTAATGTGTATACTTTTGGGGAGAATTTTAGAAGTCATCATATGGAGCCATCTTCTCTTTTCTCTAAGCAGAAGTCCAACAGTGTTGCAACTTGGACTACTCTCTGAGTATGGGTCCTAAATGAAGGTAAATTGAAGTTGAGCTAAAACAGACCCATGATGGACATAGAGTATGAACAAGAAATAAATGTACATTTTTATAAAGTTCTGAGACCTCAGGGATCATAACTTAACTTGACAGAATAAGCTTTATAAATTATTTTACATATTATGTTTATATAATATAAATATTATCATTGGTAAAATATAATAATAAGATCTATAGGTTTTGTGGGTTCCCAATTTTCTGGTAGAGTTTAAGAGAATGAAAATATAGCAACAAGTGAGTTGGAAAATTCATACTGCAAACCAGTAGTACTGGGATAATTTTTGTCAATGGAATGTTAGACTACATTGATTTTAGGTCAATAAAAGGACTGCCCAGGGTTGGAGGGTCTTGTCATTTTATAAGAGGAACTCTCAGAGCATACTTACCAGACCAAGTCTACACAAAGTGTGGTTGGTGAATTTCTTTCACTAATCTTCAATTAGATAAACCAGAAATTAGGAATATGTGTGTAGAAGCTCTTAATGCAATTTGACATTGCCAGCAACATCCAAACTCAAGACTGGATGAGTTGTCTGGCTGAGCGAGGTAACAGAACTGGGTGTGTTGTTAGATTGGTGTGGTGAATCAAATGTGGCCCAAGCTGTATACCAGGATTCGTTTGCACAGATTAGAGACAAAAAAAAGAAAAGAAAAGAAAAGAAAAAATCCTATCCTTCACCACAGATAGTTTGAAAAGCACTGATACAGAACCTGCTTGAGAGTCATCAAAAGAACCATTGCACTCAGCTTAATAAGAAAACAGAACCTAAAACACAGCACGCTATATGTAAAATTGAACTGTTTTCTTGGGAAAATCCATGCCTGTACTAACAATATGCCTGACATTTTCTATACCACTGGAGATTTACAAAGGCAGACAGAAGTAATAACACTTCTTAATTACGCTTTGTGCGTGGGGCATTGTACAGACAGTTCTCAGGTTACCAAATACTATGTTACAGAAAACAATACATTTTTTATTAGACGCAGTTTTAGTAATGGTGGGGGAGTACTCATGCCTATAAAAGTTGACTTAAACTAAGAAATATGTAAACTGTATGATTTTACCTCTAGAAGTCTGGATTGTACTAACCTGACTTTTGGGTCTCTAGAAGAGAAATTAAGGCGACAGAGTGAGAACAAGGGGAAATGGAGAAAATGTTAAACCACGCTAAACTTTTGAGACTTGCCTTTATTATGTCTCTCCTGCCTCTCTGTGACTTCTCAACCAAATCTCTCTCTTCTTATGCTCCCTAGACTTCCAAAATACACTACTCATCAAAGTTATTTCACTCTCTTCCCTTCAATGTAGATAATCACAGGTATTCAGGAAATAAGCATATTGAATTAATTTATAGTAAGGGATGGATGACTAATAACCTCTTAATCCTCCTACATGTCTGTTTTTGTGGAGAATATGCTTATTTTAACTCAAAAAACACTCAAAGGAAATGTGCAAGGGAATTCAAAGAAAATGTTTGAGAATATATATGAAATTATTCTAGGTCAAGAAGCAGGATGGCCCTGGCTGGTTTGGCTCAGTGGATAGAGCATCGGTCTGCAGACTGAGGGGTTCCAGTCAAGGACATATACGGGGTTGCAGGCTCAATTCCCAGTAGGAGGTGTGCAGGAGGCAGCCAATCAATGATTCTCTATCATCATTGATGTTTCTAGCTCTCTATCTCCCTCCTTTCCTCTCTGAAAGTGATAAAAAGATATATTTTTAACAGAGAGAAAGCAGGATGACTTTTGTTTGAATTACCTTCTCTCAACCACTTCCTGATTTTCCGTTTCCCCCCTTTTTCTATTTACTACATGAAATTCGCAATTGTTTTCATAGTGATTCTCAGCACTAGAAGCAGAGATGGTTATTGATGAAAATGAATTGTCTGTACATGATGTATATAAGTCAAGGACAGTTTGAATGAGAACTGAGGGAGGAACTACACAAATACTGGAAGAGAAAATGTTTGAAACACTACAAATATTGAAAGTTGAAAGAGACCTTGGAGATTACCTAACTAGTATATCACTAAGTGTGGTACATGAAATACCTTTAAGTAGCATGCTGGCAAATCATTAAATTAAATGGAATCACTTAATGAAGAAATCACTCCCTTTCAATTATTTTTCAAGTTTTTAAAAATTATATCAAGGATAACAACTCAACTTATAAAGGCTTTAACACCTCTCTGTTGCTTATTTTCATAAAGAACAGGCCTACGGCTCACAATCAATAGGCAATAGTCTCTTTTCTACCAATTAATAAAATTGTTTTTACTATTATTTGTTTTTACTATAATCTCAAAACATGGTATTGATTTTCCATTGTTGATGGTGACATTAGGTTTCTTTTAAGATACATTCATTCAGAAAAAAAAAACAGTTCAAAAAAAATCTTAGTAATATAAGCGGTACATAGATGTAGAAAAGAATTATGAATGTGACATGCAGAATACTGAAGCTGGGGGAATACTGAAATAGCCTGAATGAGCTTCACCCTGAATTTATGATGAAATGTGGGAGAAAAAATAAACAAACAAAAAAACAGAAATGGTGTTAAGAACAAACAGAACCTGTCACCTGAAAGCAGTGTAGTTAATTCCTCTGAACACACCCAGCAGCACAATGTAGAGATGTGGCCACAAATGAGAGCTTATACACTTCAGTGACACATCTCTCAGGAACCTCACTTTCTATTTGTACATTCCATCTCCAGCATTACCAGAATCAAGGTGTGTTTCTATCTCCTTTTTCTCCTTGAAGACAATCCTTGGGGATTTCCCACTGTGTACTGCTCTTTCAGCACTTTTTTCTGCTTGTGACCAGAAAGAGGATACTCCTATAAGAATAATACAGGAAATTTACATAGAGTATAGTATACCTTTTTAATCTAAATAATGATAATTAACAAGTCAGCATGACCTAGATTAATTCAGATATTGTCAATAACCATGGGTATACAGTATGTATTTATTCTGAGCCAGTATGAGAGAATTTTAAATTAATGTAAAATAACTTTGTTTGAGCTCACTAAATGTTTATTAAACACTAAAATATATTTCAGGAATTGTGCTAGGTGTTGAAGAATCATGATTAAAAAAAAAAACAGTCCCTGCCTTTAGACATCTACAGTTGTATATATTAAATATGAGTCACCCTTTATTTATAAAATTTATTATAATTTATAAAAGTTTCATGTCAACTTAATACTTAGAGAAACTTTGTGATGTGAGATATTATTGTTATCCCCATTTTACATGCAAGGAAACTAAAACTAATCAAGTTTACTCGCCCAAGATTACTAATAGCATATTAGTAAGCAACAGTGAAAAGTCTGAACCTGTGAATCCTGCCTCCAAATCAATGCTCTGCCTGCAATATTAGCCTCCCAAAATTATTCCTCTCAGATTTATGCTTCTGGCTGTAATGAAGTAGCATGTGTTTCTGTTGAGAACAATTTGAATAGCCAGAAAGAATGCAAAAATAAAATCTATTTGAAGGCATTGTGTCTATTGGACATCACTAGAAAAATTGCCTTAGCAGCCAAGATTTTAGAGTACAAGATTACAGAGATGAAGAAATGTCAAAATGTGGCTTACCAAACAGGAAAACAATGCAGAAAATCAATAAACCCATAATCTGGTTCTAAGGAGGTGAAACTGATAAAATTCACAAGCTCCTACCCAGACGACTCATTAAGAAAACATGAAGAGAAGATGCAAATTACTAATATCTGGAGAGAAAGAGAGGACATCACTAAAGACCTAAAAAATATTCAGGATAAAATAGCATATTGTGAACAACTTTATGCCAATATATTGGACAACTTAGATGAAATGGATACATTCATTGAAAGATACACATTGAAAATTGACTCAAGAAGAAATAGAAACCTGAGCAGACCATCAGCAATAAAAGAAATTGAATTCATGTTTAACAATTTCCAGAAAGAAACTCCAGGCCCAGATGACTTCA
Organism: Lasiurus borealis; assembly: GCA_004026805.1. Lineage (NCBI taxonomy): Eukaryota > Metazoa > Chordata > Mammalia > Chiroptera > Vespertilionidae > Lasiurus > Lasiurus borealis. The sequence goes on from PVJN01022065.1 coordinate 28,579, forward strand.
CTAGTGAATTCTATACAACCTTTAGGAAAGAAATAATACCAATCCTACACATACTTTTACAGAAAATAGAGGAAGAAACACCAAATCATTTTATGAAGCCAGTATTTCCCTAATTCCAGAAGTAGACAAAGACATTAAAAGAAAATAGAACATTATTCCTCATAACATATATGTGATATGTAACAAAATATTAGCAAATTTAATCAAATTATATATATATATGTATATATATATATATATATATATATATATATATATATACACACACACACACAATATAGTAAATAATACATATCCAATAAAGACAATGCATCATGACCAATGGAGTTTATTCTGGAGATGCAGTTATGTCATTAAAGACCCAAGTGGAGATAAATCACTCAGTAATATAAATAAGAAAAGTCTGATATAAGGAATTACTAATTCCATCAAGGAAGTAACTATCCTATATAATAAAGAGGTAATATGCAAATTGACCATTACTCCAATACACAAGATGCCGCCTCCATGTGGTCAAAGATGGCCTGCCTCCCCCATGTGAACTTAAGATGGCTAGCAGGGGAGGGCAGTTGTGGGCGATCAGGCCATCAAGGGAGGGCAGTTGGGGAAGGGGGGCCCGCCTGAAGGGGAGAGCAAATAGGGGTGACCAGGCCAACAGGGGAGAGCAGTCAGGGATGACCAAACCAGCAGGGGAGAGAAGTTAGGGGTGAGCAGGCCAGCATGTAGGAGCAGTTAGGGGAAATCAGGCTAGCAGGGGAGCAGTTAGGCATGGATCAGGTTGCCAGGGGAGTGGTTAGGGGGTGATAAGGCTAACAGGCAGAAGTGGTTAGGGGCAATCAGGCAGGCAGGCAGGCAAGTGGTTGGGAGCCAGCAGTCCTGGATTGTGAGAGGGATGTCTGATTCAATGGGGTATTCGGACATCCCTCAAAGAGTCCCAGATTGGAGAGAGTGCAGGCTGGGCTGAGGGAGACACACACACACACACACACACACAACCCGTACACAAATTTCATGCACTGGGCCTCTAGTAAAGATATAAGAAGAATGCTAATCAATACAGTGGCCCTGAGAAAAGTATCCAAGGATAGCAAAACTTAGAAGAAGGCCCTTTCCCCAAAGCTGGAATAGAAGCCTAATTGGAGAAGATATGGTTATAGCCCAACGGATGGTGAAAAGTCTTTCTGGGTTTCCCAGGTAAGAACTGGTTCACAGTTAATAGACCAGTAAGAAATACCCTCCTGCCAAGACTGGTTTGGCTCAGTGGATAGAGCGTCGGCCTGCCGACTGAAAGGTCCCAGGTTCTATTCCAATTGGGGGCATGTACCTTGCTTGTGGGCACAACTCCAGTAGGGGCGTGCAGGAGGCGGTTGATCAATGTCTCTCTCTTATCAATGTTCCTGACTTTCTATCCCTTTCCCTTCCTCTCTATAAAAAATCAATAAAAAAATATATTAAAAAAAAACAGATAATTGTCATCTTTAAAAAAAAAGAAATACCCTCCTAAGGTTCAGAGAGGCCAAAGTTAGTACATGAACATGAAAAGGGAATCAGAAATCAGGGCCCCATCACCAGCAAGGCAGTACAAGCTCTGGGATATGAAATATCTGCATTGGGCCACAGCAGGAGCGAAAACAAGAACAAAACCATTTTTCAAAAGTAAAAGTGAAACAAAGACATTACCAGACAAACAAAGACAAAGATAAATCATTGCCATGAGACCAACATAATTCATTGTCATGAGTCCAACATAATTCATTACCATGAGACCAACATAGCAAAAACTATTAAAAGAAATTCTTCAAGAAGATGAAAAATGATCTCAGGCAGAAATACCGAATATGGGAAGAAATTAAGAGAACCAGAAAGGGTAAATATATGAGTAAACATAAATGAATATGGATATAAAAAATAATACTAATATTAGTACTACTAATTCTGTCTTATGAGATTTTATATTTATGTAAAATTAAAATACATGACAATATAAACATAGAAAAGATAGAGTTCAGATATTCCAAGGTCCTATCAATATGTAAGAATTACTAATTTATATTAAACACTAATAACTTAAGAATGATTATATGAATGCAGTCATCTCCAGAATAACCTCAAAAGGCATAAAGAATATATGATCTATGTTGGATTATAAGCAAAGTCTCTTTAAATTCAAGAAGACAGAAATCATATCAAGCATCTTCTCACATCACAGTGCCATAAAACTGGAAATCAACTACCATAAAAACAACCCAAAGAAATAAAACACATGGAGACTAAATAGCATGCTATTAAACAATGACTAGAGTACCAGAGAGATCAAGGAAGAAATAAAAAAACATCATGGCAACAAGTGATAATGAAAACACAACAATCCAAAATCTATGGGACATAGTAAAAGCAGTCTTGAGAGGTAAGTTCATAGCTCTTCAAGCCTACTGCAAAAAGCAAGAAACAATGGTCATAAATTACCTAACCTTACAACTCAAAGAGTTAGAAAGAAAACAACAAGAAAAGCCCAATGTAAGCAGAAGGAAAAAAAATAGTAAAGATCAGAGTGGAGATAAATGACATAGAGACCAAAGAAACAATACAAAAGATCAATAAAACCAAAAGCTGGTTCTTTGAAAGGATAAAAAGATTGATGAGCCTCTAGCTAGGCTTACCAAGATGCAAAGAGAGAGGAGTCAAATAAATAAAATCAGAAATGAAAGAGGAGAAATAACAACAGCTCACACCGAAATACAAAGGATTGTTAAAAAATACTAAGAACAACTCTATTCCAACAAACTGGACAACCTAGAGGAAATGGACATATTCCTAGAAAAATATAACCTTCCAAAACTCAATTAGGAAGAATCTAAATATCTCAATAGGCCAATAACTAGAGGAGAAATTGAAGCAGTCATCAAAAAGCTTCCAGCAAACAAAAGCCCAGGCCAGACGGCTTCACAGGGAAGTTTTACCAAACATTCAAGGAAGAAGTAAAACCTATCCTCCTCAGACTATTCCAAAAATTTAAGAGGAAGGAACACTTCCAAACACCTTCTATGCAGCCAGCATCACCCTAATACCAAAACCAGATAAAGACAATACAATGAAAGAGAATTACAGACCAATATCCCTCATGGACATAGATGCCAAAATCCTCAACAAAATCCTAGCAAATCGGATCCAGCAGTACATCAGAAAATTCATACACCATGACCAAGTAGGATTCATCCCAGGAATGCAAGGACAGTACAATATCTGCAACTCAATAAACGTGATACATTACATAAACAAATTGAGAGATAAAAATGACATAGTCATATCAATTGATGCAGAAAAAGCATTTGACAAAATCCAACATTCTTTCTTGATAAAAACTCTCAACAAGGTGGGTATAGAAGGATCATACCTCAACAAATTAAAAGCCACATATGATAAATGCACAGCCAACATCATACTCAATGGGCAAAAACAAGAACCATTTCCCCTAAGAACAGGAACAAGACAGGGATGCCCACTCTCACCACTCCTGTTCAGCATAGTACTGGAAGTATTAGCCATTGCAATTAGACAAGAAAAAGAAATAAAAGGCATCCAAATTAGAAAAGAAGAAGTAAAGGTATCCTTATTTGCAGATGACATATTGTACATAAAAAAAAACCAAAAGGCTGAAACCAGTTTGGCTCAGTGGATAGAGCGCCAGCCTGCAGACTGAATCCCAAGTTCAATTCTGGTCAAGAGCATGTATTTTGGTTGCGGGCACATACCTAGTGAGGGACGTGTGAGAGGCAGCTGATTGATGTCTCTCACCGATGTTTTTGCTCTCTATTCCTCTCTCTTCCTCTATGTAAAAAAAATCAATAAAATTTTAAAAAGAGATTCCATCAAAAAATTATTAAACTTAATAAATGAATTCGACAATGTAGCAGAATACAAAATTAATGCCAAAAAAACTAAGGCATTTCTATACAGCAATATTTAACTTACAGAAAGAGAGTCTAAAAAAGCAACCCCATTTTACCAACACCCAAAAAAATTAAGATACCTAGAAATAAACTTAACTAAGGAGGTAAAAGATTTATATGTGGAAAACTACAGGATACTGAAAAAAGAGATAGAGGAAGATGTAAACAGATAGAAGAGCATACCATGTTCATGGATTGGGAGAATTAACATCATTAAAATTTCCATACAACTCAAAGCAATCTATAGATTCAATGCACTACCATTAAAATACCAATGGCATATTTCACAGACCTAGAAAGAACTCTCCAAAAATTCATCTGAAGTAAAAAAAGACCCCAAATAGCCACATCAATCCTGAGAAAGAAGAACAAAGTAGGTGGGATCTCAATACCAGATTTCAAGCTGTATTACAAAGCCACTGTTCTCAAAACAGCCTGGTACTGGCACAAGAACAGACATATAGACCAATGGAATAAAATAGAGAATCCAGAAATTGACCCAAAACACTATGCTCAATTAATATTTGACAAAGGAGGTATGAACATACAATGGAGTCAAGACACTCTCTTCAATAAATAGTGTTGAGAAAATTGGACAGATACATGCAAAAAAAAAAAAATGAAACTAGGCCACCAACTTATACTATACACAAAAATAAACTCAAAATGGATACAGGACTTAAACATAAGATGGGAAACCATAAAAATACTAGAGGAAATACACAGGGAGAGAAATCTAAGACATATGTCAAAGCAATTTCTTTATCGATACCGCTCCTAGGGCAATGAGAACTAAAGAGAAAATAAACAAATGGGACTATATCAAAATAAAAAGCTTTTGTACAGCAAAAGAAACCATCAACAAAACAACAAGAAAGCCCACTGTATGGGAGAACATATTTGCAAATCTTATCACTGATAAAGGTTTAATCTCAAACATCTACAGCCAACTTATACAACTTAATAAAAGGAAGATAAATAATCCAATAAAAAAGTGGGCAACAGCCCTAAATAGAATCCTTTTGAAAGAACACAGAAGGAAGGCAAAGAAACATACAAAAACATGCTCAAAGTCACTAATTGTCCAATATATACAAATCAAAATGACAATGAGGTATCATCTCACACCTGTCAGAATGGCAATCATCAACAAATCAACAAATGACAAATGATGGCAAGGATGTGGAGAAAATGAACCCTTGTGCATTGCTGGTGGGAATGCAGATTGGTGCAGACACTGTGGAGAATAGTAATGGAGTTTCCTCAAAAAACTAAAAATGGAACTCCCATTTGACCCAGGATTCTCACTTCTAGGAATATATCCCATGAAACTATAAACACCAATCAGAAAGGATTTATGCATCCCTA
>PVJN01022066.1:0-33902 GCA_004026805.1 Lasiurus borealis
ATTGTATTTTTTAAAAATCCACAATGTAAGTATTACAAAACCCTACACAAATCAGGGCTTGTACTTTTTGGGTGTCTTACCTTTTATCGTGGTCAAAATGAAGAAAGCAATGAGGGTATTGTTGATGGCGCAGGTAGACTTCGCAACACAAGATAAGACTGTGTAAGGATTTAAGAGATAGCTGGGGAAAAACACACATGTTTGGTATTAGTAATCCTGGTCAAAGGACCAGGAAGTCTATGTCACTATATCCAGAACATTAAAGAAATTTACTAAAAACATACTCAAGGGAAGGCAGCTTCTTAGAAATGAGTTCTCCTAAGTAAAAAAGAATGGAGTGGGATTGAGGTCAATGTGTAAAAGGTACTGAACTTTCAGTCCTTATTCTGTGCTATGTGGTCTATAGAAAACTGTCTTATTTAGGCACTAGAGAACCAGCATGCAAAATCATGTGGCCCTGCCCACCCATAAGTGTCTCACCATGCCTGCCTCACCACACCCACCTGCCTGCCCACATGCCCGCCCGCCCACCTGCCCGCCCGCCACCCACCTATTTTGCTGTGATCAGAGACTGTGGGCCTCAGGGGAGGGACCAAGATACTCCATGCACTTCATGGTGACCAGTCGTTTGGTCATTGCGGTGTTAGGGTCACTGGCTTTTTATAATAAACTAGAGGCACAGTGCACAAATTCATGCACCAGTGGGGTCCCTCAGCCTGGCCTGTGGGATTGGGCTGAAACTGGCTCTCCAACATCTCCGTAATCCAGGGGTCCTGGGTTACGAGAAGGCACAGGCTAGGCCGAGGAACCCCACAGTGCACAACAGGGCCAGGGAGGGATGCAAGAGGTTGGCCAGCTGGGAGAGATCACAGGAGGGCTCCAGGACATGTCTGGCCTATCTAGCTCAATCCCATCTCACTCAGTCCTGATTGGTTGGACCCTAGCAGCAAGTTAACCTAATGGTCAGAGTGTCTGCCCCCTGATGGTCAGTGCACATAATAGCAACTGGTTGACTGGTCAACTGTCTGCCCCCTAGTGGTCAGTGCACATCATAGCAAGCAGTTGAGTGCCTTAGCACATCATTAGCATATTACACTTTGATTGGTTGAACAGCTGACCATTTGACTGGATAGTATATTAGCCTTTTATTATATAGGATTACAGAGATCCTATAAACTAGCAATAACATTATTCCTATTTCACAGATGAGGAAGCTGAAACTCAGTGATTAATTAACTTGCCCAAGGTTCACAAGCTAATGAATATATTCAAAATTAGATCTCTCCAGTTCTAAAGCCTATATTTTTTCTACTACCTCAGACTTAAAAATGATAAAATTATACCAATTTCCCCACAATCATATATCTTAGGAATGCTACATGCATCTCTGAAAACCAAAAAGTACTTTTTCCTCAGTTAGGTTCCTAAGCTGTGACACAGGCTACCCCCATTCCAAAGGTAGAGCAGCTTAAATTTAGCCAGATCCCAAGGATGGAATAAGTTATCTGCTGACTTTGACAAGCTAGTTGCCTTAGAACTTCACAGGACACCTGAACTTCCACTAGGATGGAATTGAGCTGAAACATGTAGTCTTTTCCTAAGATGAAAAGGAACGGGCTAAGAAAATGAATTTGAAATGTGGTGAGTAAGGAAAGCTCATATAAGTCATAATGGATTATTATTCTTATTTTATTATTTCTATCTTGCTTCCACAAAAGATTAGAGGTGACTCAAATAAGAACCGAGAATAAAAAATAATAGTAAAATAAAAATAGAAATAAAGAAACAAGACCAGAGAAAACATTAATAAAATAATAAAGTAAAGGCCAGGGAAAGAAGACCCAATTTGTCTTCTACAGCACTATAATAATCAGCTTCAAATCTGGCTCTGCGTTTCCTGGCAGACAGTGTGAAAAGGGAGACCAGTTACATAATTCTGATTATCAGATAGGAAGAAACATACCAGTGTCTCAGGGAGATTATAATTATTATTTACAAATAAAGACCTTAAATCCAATACCTCCCAGGGCTGTAACACTAGTAGATCTAAAGACAAAGGCCTAAAAATTGTTGGTGTGTTTTTTTCCCAGCAATGACAGATAGGCTTATTACACAGCCTTTAAAGAAATGGCTGCTGCTATTACAAAACTACCCTCAGGAGACATATTAGTCCATAAGGGATTCATAGTGTTCCTAAACCTCTGGTTCTATCTAATAGTTCCCAGCAATATTTATGAAATACATAGATATGAACTGATACCTCAAAACTGGGGGGTGGGGGGAACCATTTCTAAATAGAAAGTGATGTTTAAGAAGCAGCTACCCAGCCAACTATCTGGACTACTGAATAGGAGATTCACACACAGGCAGAGGGTTGAATAAACTGTCCTCATAAGGCTCTTTCTAATTCTAAAGTTCTAAGGTCATGTTTTTCCATGAGGAAACTTGTCTGACTTGTTTTCTGTGTATCCCTAAAACTAGTATATTATTAATATTCATTGCCTATTAGTTAATTGGATAATTATTCACATTTGCCTATCTCAGGAATATAAACGGGAATAACCTGAAAGAATTAAACTTACTGGTAGCACTGAATACTCTAAGGCATTCTTTCACAGAGCCTCTGTATAGTTTCACTCTCCCATACTGGTCACCCATTTAGGCATTTGGGATGGGTCTGTTTGGAACTGTACTTGTTTTCTGCACTACCAATGGGGGGCTAACTTGTACATGAAGGATAAAAGCTGCTCAAAACAACAACCACATAAAGATCAGGATTTTATTTAATCCATATATCACAAATGAAAAATAATCTTTCTTTTTTTTTTAAAGAAACAAACAGTGGTTACAAGTAGGCTAGAGCTCACATCAGCATAGAGTGTAAAAGAATCTGTGAAGGGTGGATTGTGCATGTTCCTGTATAAGGCTTTGTCCCAACAGAGAAAGAATGGCTCTGTCTCTTTTGCTGGCCAGAACCCCAGTTGTGCAACAGAACTACAGCAAATACTTGATGACTAAGACTGCAAATCTCTAAAAATACAACAAACAACATGAGAAAGTCTCATCAGATTTTCCTCGCATTTGTTGGCACTGAGTCTGTTTTGTCAGAGAGTACTTACAACAGGGCCACTTTCAGAGGGATGTAACGCATTTCCATTGGCGTTCGGATGAGTTCAGCCACATCTGGAGCATACTGGTCTAGTTCAAGGAGGAGTTTCTGCTTTTTAAACTGGAAAAAATGACAAAACACATGAAACAAATTACTTTCCATTGCTTTTAGGATGAAAAGAAAAGTCCTTCCAGGACCCACATCTCCAGGCGCATCTCATGCCCATTCTCTCCACCTCTCACTTTCTGGGTTCAAATATCATGAACACACCATGCCCCTCCTGTTCCCCGACCTTTCTTTACATTTAACCTGGAGCAACCTCTTCTCTTACCCTAGTGAACTTCCACACAGATCTCAGTAAAATAATCACTTTCTCAGGAAGGCATACTCACTCCCTACCTCTATTAGGTAAAATCTCCCCACTATGCATATTGTTTCATAGCAGTGTTCACAGTTATAACTTTTTTATTTATTTATGTGACTAATATGTGGTTGCCTCACTGGACTATGAGTTACACAGGGTAGGCACAATGAGCAAAGGATAAACACCTGTTGAATGGCTATATGAATAACTAGGTGGCAAAGCAAAGTTCTTAGCCATTCTGAAGATATTATCAGTGGCCTAAAGACTGCAAAGTCCCATCAGCAAAGTGAAATGTTTTCATGCAAAGTGAAATGATCCCTTGAATGTCACAGTATCCTCAGTTTTCTTCTGAGCTCTCTTGTTGCAAGTTGTTGACTTCCAAAGAGGAAGTGGGGAATGGCCAGGATGAAGAGGAAGAGGGCTGGGCATGGCTGGGCGTGGGTAGGCAGCTGGATAGGTAAGAAAGAGTGAGATGGGGGTGGAAAGCTTTTGCCTTACCCTGGTATGTCCCAACAAGTTCACAGGTATGTTCCAGAATGAAAAAGAGTTAGGCAACCCTATAAGTAAACATGGGTCAGACTATAGATGGAAAAAGTCTTTGAACCCAAAATGGGTAGCCTTGCTCATTTAATGATCATAAATCGTATTTAGATGTATAAAATCAATGCTGCAACCTATTATAAAAAAAGAGTAATTCAGAGCAGCCAAAATAGCTAGCACTTAACTGAGTAAGTAAAGATTTAATGATGAAAACAACAGGTGACAACAGAATATATACTGCATTGTAACATTTATAAAAAGTTAAAAGCATGCAAAATAATACTACATGTGATTTAGGGAAATTTACAAGGCCATGTATAGGAATAATAAACACTAAAGTCAGAACAGTGGTAACTGTTGAGAGGGGGCATAAGGAGATGAAAGTATAGAGAGAGGCAACTCTATGTGTAATGTTTTATTTTTTAAGCCAAAATAGATTCATAGCTTGTATTTTTAAAATATATTTTATTGATTAATAAGAAGAGAGGGAGAGAAAGATAGAAATGTCAGTGATGATAGAGAATCACTGAGCAACTGCCTACTGCATGCCCCCCGCTAGGGATCAAGTTGGCACTTACCAGGAATCGAACCATAGGTTGTTGTTCAACCTCTAAGCCATGCCGGCCGAGTGTATTATTCGTTACATATTTTTTTCATATCTTAGGTATTAATAATTTAAAATTTTAAGTAAAAATAAAAAGAGTCATCTTTCAGTTCAAAAGAAAATCTAAGGGTCATCACAGGAATACAAGTAATCCCTGATTTATTGTATAACTTAAGCTAGAGGCATAATCAAAAAACCTGAACAAACTTCAAACTTCAAAAACCTCTCTCTGATCATCTCTGAGAGTCCAAGTGGTAGGAATTATCATAAGTAAAACTTATATTGCCATGCAAAGTTGGGATTGTTTAATTAAACAGACAAAATATAGACTAAGGTGGTTTTATCAAAGAAAAGGTGGCTGACTCAGCAAACAGAGAGCACTGAATGAGGACAGCTACAGTAGCAGTGATAGAAGGACCGAGGTCCCACTAGCTAAAAATTCTGGAGTTCTATTGCACAAAGAAGGCCACCTGAAGGGTGTGAGATCCATAAAGAAGGCTATTAAAAGGAAACACAGAGAGTTCATACAGGAGCAATTTAGTCTTGCTAGGAGTATGATATGGGCTCTGAAAAAGTGGGGAAGATTTGGAGGAAGATATGTGCCAATACTCTAAACCAACCACAGTCTATTAGTATCATCAAAATCCACCACTTAGAATAAGTTAATTTTTGATACAGTTTACTTTTTCAAATATATTTTTATTAATTTCAGAGAGGAAGGGAGGGAAGAGAGAGATTAGAAACATCAATGATGAGAAAGAATCATTGATTGGCTACCACTTGCACGCCCCCTACTAGGGAAAGAGCCTGCAACCCGGGCATGTGCTCCAGACTGGAATCGAACCTAGGACCCTTCAGTCTGCAGGCCGATGGATGCTCTACCCAATGAGCCGAACTGGCTAGGGCAATTTCTGACATAGTTTAAATGAAATTCTTATTCTGACCACATAACCCAATGTTCCTATAGGCTGAATTCTGAGGATGAAGAATGAAAACTATCCCCAAATTTAAGTTGGTGCCAATGATAACAGAATGTCTTGATGTGCTAAAAAGCAAGGTAATGAAAATTAGTTCATTTGGTTATTGGTCTCCCTCTTTAAATCACACAGAGAAAAAAAAATCAAAAACCTCTGTATGTTTCCAGATAAATTCAGAAATAAATTATTAGTACATGAAGCCAACAATATTCTCCTTGAATTTTCTGTCACATAAACTAGTGAACTCGCCCAGCCCGAGAAGATCAGTGGTTGAGCATCAGCCTATGAACCAGGAGGTCATGGCTTGATTCACACACACACACGTGCATACATGCATTTGGTTGGTAAATACATGGACCTATTTTTATTTTTCTAGTCTATTAGGTTGAAAAATTTAAAATTGGAAAAATCAATAAAACACCTACATTCATCAATTATTAACATTTTTTGTTTCTTTTTTTAAAAGTAAATCTTTGGAGAAACCAAGATGGTGGCATAGGTAAACACCTAAACGGCTGCCTCACATAAAGGTTTCAAAACTACAATTAAAAGACAGAACGGCCACCATCCAGAACCACAGGAAAGCTGGCTGAGTGGAAGTTCTACAACTAGAAGTAAAGAGAGAGACTCAGAGACTCAGAGGAGCTGCAAAAAGCTGAGGTACAGAGACACACGTGTGGAGAGGATAGGCACCTGAGTGCCTGGCTGGTTTCCTCTAGTAGAAGGGAAACAGGAAATTGTGACTGCACTGAACCCCACTTCTGACTGCACTGAACCCCAGTTCTGGGCGAGACTCATATGGGGGTAGTCTGACTGTCATGAAAAGGGAGGAGTGCACGGAAACTTAGGGGAGCCGCAAAAGACAGAAGTCTAGAGATGCGCGCAAAGAGGACTGATTGCTAATTGTGCCACTGGCCTTCTCTAGCGGGAGGAAAACAGAACCTCCAAATTGCACTAAAATCCAGGTCTGACTGCACTGAACCCGTTTTGGGCGAAACTCTGGGGATCCAGACTCATATTGGTCGCTAGAGTGCACGGAAACTCAAGAGAGCTGGAAAGGTAGAGGTTTGGAGGCACGCGCACATGTACACAGAGAAGGCTGCAGGGATCATCCAGGGACATTGAGACCCAGGGGCTGCTGTGTAGGGCAGGGCTGAAAGGAAGCCAAGGTTGTTTGCTCAGCCCTGAGACTCTACCGCATCCAAGCCCAGAACAAAGGCTGTTGCAATCTTGCAAGTCTTAAGGCAGAGTCCAGCACAGAAGTTCTCCAGGCCCAGACAGAGTTGATCCTCACAACCATAGGCTTGAAGGTCAATTTCCCCCAGTGATATCAACAACAATCAAGAATTAACTATAATAATACTGTACACACAGTTCTCAAAGGGGTGCACCAAGAGTGTCCACCTCAAGTAACTGGGGAGGCAGAGCTACTGGGCCATATAAGACACCTAGCAGCCCTAACCAGTGTGGCTCAGTGGATAGAGCGTCGGCCTGCAGACTGAAAGGTCCCAGGTTCGATTCCGGTCAAGGGCATACACCTTGGTTGCAGGCACATCCCCAGTGGCAGGTGTGCATAAGGCAGCTGATGGATGTTTCTCTCCCATCGATGTTTCTAGCTCTCTGTCCCTCTTCCTTCCTCTCTGTAACAAATCAATAAAATATGTATTTAAAAAAAAAAAAAGACACCTAGCACACAAAGCTACTTTACCAACTCAAGGAAGCAGCAAAAATGGACAATGGAACAGATCACAAACGTAAGAAATGGAGGAAAACAAAGGACTGGATATAAAGTTCAAAACCACGGTTATAAGGTTTTTTAAAAATTTCCTAAATTTAGCGAGACGCAAGAGGAGATGAAAAATGACCAACGAGATATTAAACATACACTGACTAAAATAAAAATATATTATACAGAGACCTAACAGCGGACTAGAGGAAGGCAAGAATCAAGTCAAAGATCTGAAATACAAAGAAGTAGAAAACACTCCATTAGAAAAGCAAAAAAGAAAAAAGAATCCAAAAATTGGAAGATAGTGTAAGGAGCCCCTAGGACAACTTCAATCATACCAACCTCAGAATTATGGGGGTGCGAGAAGAAGAGAGAGAGCAAGATACTGAAAACCTATTTGAAAAAATAATGACTGGAAACTTCACCCACCTGGTAAAATAAATAGACTTAAAAGTCCAGGAAGTGCACAGAACCCCAAATAAAAGAAATCCAAAGAGGATCACACCAAGGCACTTCATAATTAAAATACCAAGAGCAAAAGACAAAGAGAGACTATTAAAAGCAGCAAGAGAAAAACAGTTAATTACCTACAAGGGAGCACTTATAGAATTGTCAACTGATTTCTCAACAGAAACTATGCAGGCCAGACAGGAGTGGCAAGAAATATTCAAAGTGATGAATAGCAAGAACCTACAATCAAGATTACTCTACCCAGCAAAACTATCATTCAGAATTGAAGGTCAGATAAAGAGCCTCACAGATAAGAAAAAACTAAAGGAGCCGAGACCGGTTTGGCTCAGTGGATAGAGCGTCGGCTTATGGACTGAAAGGTCCCAGGTTTGATTTCGGTCGGGGGCATGTACCTTGCTTGCCCTTGCTTGCGGGCACATCTCCACTGTGGGGCATGCAGGAGGCGGCTGATCGATGACTCTCTCTCATCGATGTTTCTGACTTTCTATCTCTCTCCCTTCCTCTCTGTAAAAAATCAATAAAATATATTTAAAAAAAAAAGAAAAAGAAAAAACTAAAGGAGTTCATCAGCACCAAACCAGTATTATATGAAATGCCGAAAGGTATTCTTTAAGAAGACGACGAAGAAGAAAACAGTAAAGATAAAAATTATGAACAACATACATATCTATCAACAAGTGAATCTAAAAATTAAGTGAATTGAAAATCTGATGAACAGAATAAGCTGGTGAATATAATAGAATTAGGGGCATGGAAAGGGAGTGGACTGATAATTATCAGGGGAAAGAGGTGAGAGGAGACGCAGGGAGAGACTGGACCAAAATCATACACCTATGGATGAGAACAATGGGGGCAGTTAAGGGCAGAGGGTGGGGTGGGAGCTGGGTGGAGGGGAGCTCTGTGAGGGGGGTGAAGAGGAACAACTGTAATAATCTCAACAATAAAGATTTATTAAAAAAATAAAAATAAATAAATCTTTATTTTCAGATTATTACATTTGTGCCTCTTTTTCCCCCCATAGGTCCCCTCCACCTGGTTCCCACCCCACCCCATGCTCTTACCCACGTCCATGTCCTTAACTCCCCCCACACTGTCATCATACATAGGTGTAAGATTTTTGTCCAATTTCTTCCCGTGCCCCTGATATTCCCTTCTCCTCCGAGAATTGTCAGTCCACTCCCTTTCTATGCCCTTCATTCTATTATACTCACCATTTTGCTTCTTTAAAAACAAAAAAACAACTTCACCAAAGGACATACATAGAGAGAGGAAGAAGGAAGAGAGAGAGAAAGAGAAACACTGATCGGTTGCTTTCCGCAAGTACCCTGACCAGGAATTGAACCAGCAACCTTTCAGTGCACAGTTCAATACTCAATCAACTGAGCCACTCTAGCTGGGCAACTGTTAACATTCTGCCACATTTTTTTTTTTTTATCTCTCTATACACACACAAACATAATCTTTTTTCTGAACCATTTGAAAGTATATTGTAGATATCATGACCCTTTTACCCCTAATATTTTAGCACATAACTTCAAAGAACAAAGACTATGGTTTATTATACACAATTTATCTTGGAAAAAAAGAAAATCATTGCTACTTTGTCTCTGAATTCCTCTGCTTATAAATCTCATGCTTAATTTATCATCTCTGACCTTCTAGGGAATCTTGTTAAAGTATTTCATCTCACCCCTAAAATTTTCCCCCCAGTTCTTTTGAAACATAATTGACATATAGCATTGTGTAAGTTTAAGGTATATAACACAATGGTTTGATATACATATACAGGATGGAAAAAAGTAGGTTTACAGTTGTGAGTATATAAAAATTTATTGTTATTGTTTATTAATTATTATATTATTTTCCATATGAACAACAGTAAATCTACTATGCCAACTTTTAAATATTGCAAAAATCTTAGTTAACTAACAATAATAAAGTTAGTTAACACATCCATCATCTCACATAATTATGTTGTGTGTTTTTTGTAGTGAGAGTATTTAAGATTTACTCTCTTAGCAACTTTCAAGTATACAACATTGTTAATTACTGTCTCTAAGCTATAGGTATATTAGATTCCCTAAAAGTTACTTATTTTATAACTAAAAGTTTGTACCCTTTGACCAACAATCCTCTTCCCCACCCTCAATTCCTGACAACCATCAATCTAATTCTGTTTCGGAGTCTGATTTTTTTAAAATTCCACATATAAATGAAATCATATAGTATTTGGCTTTTTTCTCTGACTTATTTCATTTAGCATCCATATAATCGCATGCTCCATTACTTTAAGATATATACTCCCTGCTCTTATCCTATCTAATAAAAGAGTAATATGCAAATTGACCATCACTCCTATATACAAAATGGCTGACCCACATGGTCAAAGAAAACTGCCCCCATGTGGACACAAAATGGCCACCACAAGATGGCCAGCAGGTGAGGGCAGTTGTCGGTAATCAGGCCAGCAGAGGAGTGCAGTTAGGGGTGACCTGGCCTGCAGGGGAGGGCAGTTGTGGGGGACCAGACCAGGAGTGGAAGGCAATTAGGGCGGACCAGGCCTGCAAGAGAGGGCAACTGCGGGCAATCATGCCTGAAAGGGAGGGCAGTTAGGGTTGATGGACCAGCAGGAGAGTGCAGTTAAGGCAACTGGGGGAGACCAGGCCTGCAGGGGAGGGCAGTTGGGGGTGACGAGGCCTGCAAGGGAGGGCAGTTAGGGTGACTGTGCAGGTAGAGGAAGGCAATTTGGGGGGGGGGAGACCAGACCTACAGGGGAGGGCAGTTGGAAGGAACCAGGCCTGCAAAAGAGGGCAGTTCAGGGGACCAGGTCTGCGAGAGGGCCGTTGGGGATGACCAGGCCAGCAGGGGAGGGAAGTTAGGGGCAATCGGGCCAGCTGAGAGCAGTTAGGCATCAATCAGGCTGGTAGGAGGGTAGGCAGAAGCAGTTAGGGGCAATCAGGCAGGCAGGCAGGCAAGCAAGTGGTTGGGAGCCAGCAGTCCTGGATTGTGAGAGGGATGTCTGACTGCCCATTAAGGCCCAGAGGGATGGGGCCTAAACAGGCAATTGGGCATCCCTTGAGGGGTCCCAGATTGGAAATGGTGCAGGCTGAGGGACACACCCCTCCCCTGTGCACAGATTTCGTGCACTGGGCTTCTAGTTGTTAATAAGTCTCTAAATGTAGTTCTTAATCATTTAGGGTAGGAATTAAAGACTCCTTGAGCACTAATAACTATGAACTCTCCACATGAAAAAAAAAAGACATACGCACATACATATACAAATTTTCATACCATCTCGAGGGTTTTATAGACTTAGGGGACCCCAAGTAAAGAACTCTCAGTATAGATATTTTAACAGTGTCTTTGAGGTCTAAAATTCTATAATTCACCACTTCATTTGTTACTGATGACCAGTGCTATAGAAAGGCAGACTGCTATTTCTGGTTCTATTACTTGGTAACAGAAGGGAAAATGAACCACAAACAGACAACACTAAGGGGATGCAGCCTTCTCTCACCCTAGTCTACATTTCAGTGGCTCTCAGCCAATAAAGGAGGACTGCAGCCAATTTTTTAAATAACTACATAGATAGTACACATGGTTAATCTGTTAACTCTTTCAGAACCAAGGAAAATGAAAATAGTCCCACTATACAATTCTCCTTGGTATTACATATGGATTAAAACTAAAGTTTGCACCAACACTTTCAACAGGTGTTTAACACATGCCAATTTTTCCAATTAAGATTGCTCTCTGGAGGGAAAGAGAAGCCACACTGGGAATCTGATTTTACCTCAGATAGGTGTAACACAATGAATTAAAAGCTGTATTAATTTTCCTCTGGAAAAAAACAAAATTGGTGAAAGATATGGAATAATTTTTAAGGGTCCTCATTTATATAACTGTAGTTCAATTCCACTTGCTCCAAAAAGTCTGAACTGGCACAGGTAAGAGGATATTAAGTTACAAAGATTAAGGGAACCTTTCTGTATCTTTTAGTAAAGGTGTCTTGTTCGGCTATTCCAGGACTAGCTGAACAAGACAGAAGCTGCACTTCCACATCTTAGTGTCTTAAAACATGTTGGATCCTTAAGAACCTGCATGATCTTTGTCCTTTTTAAAAACAGATACCAGCAGGTTACCAGATTGTACTAGTTTTGTCCAACACACTGACTACTCACCACAACTTTATTGAAGTCCTGGATTGCAAAATACAGGGCAATGGCAGTGAGTGCATCAGTTATCTGTTAAGAGAAAGAGTAGTAACAGGAAATGAACCCAATTAGTGTGGGAATAAAGGAATGCTACGAGGGTCTGAAGTTTCTGGAAGGCAGTGGACTATCCAGTACTGATTTCTAAAACTCAGCCCTCATTTTGACTACCCAAAGAAAAAGCCTTTTCAGGGAGGTCTGACTGGAAAACTTGCTTTATAATTACAAGTTACTAAGTTTTCTGTAAAGCGGAAATAATACCCCCTGCTTTGTAGGCCTGATGTATGTCAAGTGCCTGGAACAGAGTAAGTTCTCAATAAATAGCACTCACAATAATTAAGGAAGAGCTCAGTGGACCTCCTATTTTACCCAAATTTTTCAACCCTATATTAAGCAAGTGTTACAAATTATTATGCTCTCCTGTCTTCCCAATTTCTTACCCCTGAAAGTCTCACTAGGCCTACATCCTTGTCACAGAATCTCTTGGCAGAATGCTTAGGAAATTGAGGGTATCCTCAACACTGGCACTATAATGAAGCCAATCTTAGAATCTTAGAGCTAGAAAATTCAAGGCTACATAGTTCACATAGGAAATTTTAAAAGTATAAGAAATTAGAACTGGTAATATGTCATAAACTATTCTTCATACTTCCATAACACAGTTGATCTTGAACATCCTGGGTTTGAACTGCATAGGTCAACTTACACGTTGATATTTTTCAGTAAATATTTGTACTGTTTTCCATACATGGTTGGGAGTCCATGGATATATAAGGCCAACTATATGCATTGATCAACATCATTTTATATAGGGGACTTGGGCATCCAAGGTCATTATTTTATATTCATGGGGTGGCAGGGAAACAGAGGGGGGTAGGTTGTCCTGGAACCAATGCCCCTGGGTACCGAGGGACAACTGTGTGTGGGGTTGGTACTCTTAACCCCCTATTGTTCAAGGGTCAAATATACAATTACAGTTCCATGAACCCAAATTAAAAAATATATTTTAAGAAACTCCTGAGCTCCTAAAATAGATTAAAAAAAAAGATTAAAGACAATAAAATTTAAAATATATACATATTCACTTTATATGGAAGGTTGCTTACCATAAATACCAATTCAGCATAGTCAATCAGGAAATGAAAGAGGTATATTATTAATGGAGTCTGCAGGAAAAAAACAAACAAGCAAATTAATTTAAATCTTACTCTTATCAGTTTCCATAGGAGGGGGTGGGGTCAGAAGCTGTCCTGTCAGTAACATTGTCTTTCTTTCCTAGAATACTGTTCTATGCTAATTAGCAGTGTACAAATGAGGGAGAATAATTATGTATCACTGGATAATTTTGTGCCACTAGGAAGGAATATCTGCTGAATTGAATAAAGAGAATAAACAAAACCCATCACAATATCTGTTTAAGAAGTAGTAACACACTAAAGATATAAGTGAACTTTAGTTCAAAGACTTACGTAATAGATTCTTTGGGTTAATGTTTACATGATATATCTTTTTCCATATTTTTACTTTCAATATTGTCTCCTTGTATGTAAGATGTATTTCTTAAAAACAGCATATAATTATTTTTCTTTAACATTATCTGACAATGATTACCTTTTAATTAGATTTTTAGTCTACGTATTTGCAGTTAATCTAATTATTGACTTATGTTTTAATCTTACTATTTTCCATTTGTCCCATTTTCTCTATGCTATTGTCTCTCCTTTCTTGCTTGCTTCTGCATATTTTTATTATTCCATTTCCCCCTCTATTAGCTTGTTGATTATACAGGGTTTATACTTGTGAATATGTGAAACACCAAAGAATTTATTCTTTTTTTTTATCCTCACCCAAGGACATGATATTTTTCCCATTGATTTCGAGAGAGAGTAGAAGAGAGGGAGGAGGGGAAGAGAGAGAGAGAAACATAGATGTGAGAGAGACACACAATTGGTTGCCTCCTCCACACACTCTTACCAGGGCTGGGAAACCTATAACCGAGGTACATGCTCTTAACTGAGAATTGAACCTATGACCCTTCAGTCCAAAGGTGGATACTCTAACCACTGAGCAACCAGCCAGGATAAGAGTTTATTCTTGTATTATTTTTTTAATTAAAAAAATTTTTAATATATTTTTATTGATTTCAGAGAGGAAGGAAGAGGGAGAGAGAGAGAGAAGCATCAATGATGAGAATCACTGATTGCCTGCCTCCTGCACACCCCCCACTGAGGATCGAGCCGCAACCCAGGCATGTGCCCTTGACCGGAATCGAACTTGGGACTCTTCAGTTTGCAGGCCAACACTCTATCCACCAAACCAAACCGGCTAAAACTATTCTTGTATTATTATTTATTATTTTCCATACAACTGTAAACATACTCTTGCCCCATCCTATATATTTAGCTTCTATTCTTTCTTTTTTAAAAAAAATATATTTTATTGATTTGTTACAGAGAGGAAGGAAGAGGGATAGAGAATCAGAAACATCGATGGGAGAGAGACATTGATCAGCTGCCTCTTGCACACCTCCCACTGGGGATGTGCCCACAACCAAGGTACATGCCCTTGACCGGAATCGAACCTGGGACCCTTCAGTCCACAGGCCAACACTCTATCCACTGAGCCAAACTGGTTAGGGTTAGCTTCTATTGTTTCAATGGTAAACCTTCAGATTATTATGTAAATCATTGACTTTAATTAGAATGTAATATAAATTTTTAATTTTCCTACTTACTAGACAATATAAGGACCTCTGAACACTTTAACTCCATGTAGCACCTCCCAGCCTTTTGTATTACTGTTGTTACAACTTTAATTCTATATATGAAACCCCTAAGACCTTATTATTTTATACAGTAAATATTTATGTAGATTTACCCACGTGTTTACCATTTTCATTATTTACTCCTTTCTATATTTCATGATGCTGTCAAGGACATAATCCTTTTGCCCTTTTGTATTATTTTAACACAAGTTTGTTGGCAACAAATTCTATCAATTTTTAAATTATTTTTGAGATTAATTTGTCTGTATTTTTTCCCATTATTTGAAAATAATGTATTATATGTGTACATATCTTCCCATTGCCCCCCCCCACAACTACTCTCATACATGCCCTCACCCCTCAGTGTCTTTGGTCCACTAGTTATGCTTATATGCATGCATACAAGTCCTTCGGTTGATTTCTTATCTAGCCCACCTCTCCCTAACCTTCCCGCTGTAATTTGAAAGTCTGTTTGATGCTTTACTGCCTCTATATCTATCTTTTTGTTCATCAGTTTATAATGTTATTATGCATAAATGAATGGGATCATGTGGTATTTTTCTTTCATTTACGGGCTTATTTCACTTTGCATAATAGGCTCCATTGCTGCAAATAGTAAGAATTCCTTCTTTTTTATGGCAGCATAATATTCCATTATGTAGATGTACCATAATTTTCTGATCCCCTTATCTGCTGACAGTCACCTAGGCTGTTTCCAAATCTTAGCTATTGTAAATTGTGCTATGAACATAGGGGTGCATATATCCTTTCTGATTGGTGTTTCTAATTTCTTAGGATATATTCCTAAGAGTGGAATTACTGGGTCAAAGGGGAGTTCCAGTTTTTAGATTTTTGAGAAAACTCCATACTGTTCTCCACAGTGGCTGCACCAGTCTGCATTCCCATCAGCAGTGCACTAGGGTTCCTTTTTCTCTGCATCCTCGCCAACACTTATCGTTTCTTCATTTGTTGATGATTACTATTCTAACAGAGGTGAGATGGTATCACGTTGTCGTTTTGATTTACATCTCTCGGATAATTAGTGACATTGAGCATGTTTTCATGTGTCTCTTGGCCTTCCTTCTGTCTTCTTTTGAAAAGGTTCTATTTAGGTCCGTTGCCCATTTTTTTTACTGGATCCTTTATCATCCTTTTATTAAGTTGTATAAGTTGCCTGTAGATATTGGAGATTAAAATTTTATCAGTGATAACATTTGCAAATATGTTCTCCCACCCAGTGGGCTTTCTTGTTGTTTTGTTGATGGTTTCTTTTGCTGTGCCTTGGCATCGGTCTTTTGGGGTTCATTTTGCTTGGGACTCTGTGAGATTCTTGGATTTGTGTGGGGTTTTTCTTTCCTTTATCAGGGAAGTTTTCTGTCATTATTTCTTCAAACAGGTTTTCTATTCCTTGCTCAGTTTCATCTCCTTCTGGAATCCCTATTATGCGGATGTTGTTTTGTTTTGTGTTATCCCAAAGTTCCTTTAGGCTCTCCTCCTGCTCTTTAATTTTATTTTCTAGAAGCTGCTCTACTTGAGTATTTTTTCCTACCTTGTCTTCTAGCTCGTTGATGCGGTCCTCTGCTTCTTCTAGTCTACTTTTGATGTTTTTTATTGAGTTCTTTATAGCAGTGATGTCATTTTTCATTTTTTCTTGGTTCTTCTTTATTTCCTCTTGGTTCTTACTCATACTGTTGAATTTGACTTCCATTCTTTTTAGCCATTATGACCATTTCTCTGAATTCTTTCTCTGGTACGTTGCTTGCCTCCATTTCATTTACTTCCTTTTCTGGTGATGCCTGCTTTTCTTTCATATGCGGGTTTGTGCCAATTGGGGATCGGTGTTCTGGGGTTTGTAGCTGCTCGGGGGATACCATAGTTGCAGATTTTCAGGCTACCGATAACATCCACCCTCCCCCTTCAAGACGGCGAGGTCTCTGTGTCCAAGCGGGTGTCTCTTGGAGGGAACCCAGTAGCAATAGGGGCTGCCCAGTCAGGAGAGACCCATCCAGCAGTCCCCCACCTTCTCCTGGAGTATATCTGTCCCTCAACTTGCCAAAAAAAACACTCTCTGTACGACCTTCAGTTATTACTTCTTTCTGCTCTGGGACAAGGCTTGAGACATATCCGTCTATTCTGCCGCCATTTTTTTCTCTCCCAATTTTTAAAACTTTTATTGATTCTTTTTTTTTTTTTTTGAGAAACATTGATTTGTTGTTTCACTTATTTATGCATTCATAGGTTCTTTTTAAAAATATATATATTTTATTGATTTTTTTTTTTTAACAGAGAGGAAGGGAGAGGGATAGAGAGCTAGAAACATCAATAAAAGAGAAACATCAATCAGCTGCCTCTTGCACACTCCACACTGGGAATGTGCCTGCAACCAAGGTACATGCCCTTGTCCAGAATTGAACCTGGGACCTTTCAGTCCACAGGCCGATGCTCTATCCACTGAGCCAAACTGAGTAGGGCTCATTGGTTGATTCTTGTATGTGCCCTAACCAGGGATCTAACCCACAACCTTGAATTTTGGGACAATATGCTTTAACCAACTTAGCTACTCAACCAGAGACTTATCAATTTTCATTTGCTTGAAAAATCTCTTTATTTTGGCTTCATTTCTGAGAAATATTTTCACTTAATATAGAATTCTATATTGGCAGAAAATTCTAACTCTCCATTGTCTTTTAAACTCCACCACTTTTGTTGGTGAAAAGTTAGTTTCCATTTTACTATTCTTTAAAGATAAAAACCCCTTTGGCTACTTTTAATATCTTTGGTTTGGGACAGTTTTTATCATGTATGCTTTCCTTTTAATTTATCCTGCTTGTTTATAGGGCTTTGGAATTAAAATCTCTCAAAAACATTGAAAAAATTTTCAGCCACCCCTTCAAATATTCTTTCTGCCTCATTCTGTCTCTTTTCCCATTTTGGAACTCCATTTGTATGTATGTTAAACCTTTTTTGCTGTGTCTCATAAAGCTCTTTTTTTTCCTCTCTCTCCTTTCTATCCTTTTCTTTCCAAGTTCCAATCTGAATATTTTCTACAGACCTATCTGTCATATTACTATCCTTTCTTTATCTTTGTATAATCTGCTATTAAACTCACCTATTGAAGTGTCTATATACACACACACACACACACACACACACACACATATATATATATATGTATAATTATTATTATTATTGATTTCAAAGAGAGTAAGGGAGAGGGAAAGAGAGATAGAAACATCAATGATGAGAGAGAATCACTGATTGGATTGACTGCCTCCTGCACACCCCACACTGGGGAATCAAGTCCACAACCACGGCATGTGCCCTTGATCAGAATCAAACCCGGGACTCTTCAGTCCACAGGCCAACACTCTATTCACTGAGCCAAACCAGATAGGGTACCTACTGAGGTCTTAATTAGTTATTCTGTTTTCCAGTTCTAGAATTTCCATTTGATTCATTGTTATATTTTACAGCTCCTGGTGAAATTCTCTACTTGGCATCTCTTTTTCAAACATATTAATTATTGGTTGCAGTTATATATTTCAAAATCTAAATTTGATAACTCAATATCTAGATTACCTGTGTTTTTATTGTTTTTATTTTCTGCCACTTATTATGCTTAGTAATTCTGGACTGAATGATGAACATTTGTGTATAAAAAATTGCAGAGATTCTAGATGAGGCTATTTTCCTTCAGAAAGGATTTCTTTTAGTTTTTTGTATGTTTTGTTTTAAGAAACTAAGGGAGAAGAGACAGAAATGCCAATAGGAGAGAGAACATCAGTCAGCTATCTCTTGCAGTCCCCTACTGAGGGTCAATTCAGACATGTTTCTTGACCAGGATATCTAACCAGTGACCTGTGGTGTGCATGGGTTGACACTCAACCACTGAACCACACTTATCAGGCCAGGAAGGATTTCTTTAAGCTCTGGCAAGCAATTAGAATAGAATTATATCACATTAATCTAATCAGGGGGTTAGCTATTAGACATTGGATTCAGTCTTCATAAAACTAGCCCTTTTTAAAAATATATATTTTATTGATTTTTTACAGAGAGGAAGGGAGAGGGGTAGAAAGTCAGAAACATCAATGAGAGAGAGACATCGATCAGCTGCCTCCTGCACGCCCCCTACTGGAGATGTGCCTGCAACCAAGGTGCATGTCCTTGACCGGAATCGAACCGCAGGCCGATGCTCTATCCACTGAGCCAAACCAGTTTTGGCCATAAAACTAGTCTTGCCCTAGCTGGTTTGGCCCAGTGGATAGAGTGTCAGCCTGTGGACTGAAAAGTCCCAGGTTCGATTCCTGGTCAAGGGCATATGCCCAAGCTTGCGGGCTCGACCCCCAGTAGGGGGCACACAGCCAGCCAATCATTGATTCTCTCTCATCATTGATGCTTTTCTCTCTCCCTCTCTCTTCCTCTCTGAAATTGTGTGTGTGTGTGTGTGTGTGTGTGTGTGTGTATATATATATGTATATATATATATATAACTAGTCTTTATAATATAGTGCCAGGGTGTAACCACCAATCAGGTCCAAAGGCTGACCATCTGGAAGGCATCGCTGGTTGCCATGGCAACCTAGCACTGACTACTGCAGCTGCAGGCCCAGTGACCCAGCAGTTACTGTTGAGGGGGCTTTGAATCAGACCTGGAAAGAGATCTGAAAAGAGAAGCAGGGGCTGATCTGTAGTGCCTGTGGCAGCTTTTGACCAGCATTTGCCTCTCTCTTTCCTTCAGAGCCTGGCCAGCAGTCCCATGTCCATTTCTTTCCAAGCCTCCACTGGGGGCTGCTGATTAGCCCCATCTTTCTGACCAGGCCCCGTTGATAGGCCCAGAGACCCTAACTGGCATAGAAACCGTCCAATCAGAACACCAATCTGGAAGTCAGTCCTGCAGTCAGCGGGGGTTGCTATGGGGACCCAGCACTGACCACTGTGGTTGCAGGTTCGGTGACCCAGCAGTGACTGCTGAGTGGGATGTGAATCAGGCTTAGAAAGAGACCTGAAGAGAGAAGCAGGGGCTTCCCTCAGAGTCTGGCCAGCAGCCCTACCTCCATTTCTCATATAGCTTCCAAGAGGGTTGTTGATCAGCCCTGCCTTTCTGATCCGGCCCTGTTGACGGGCTCAAAGACACTGACTGGCATGGAAACTAACCAATTAGAACCAAATTGGCCAGCAGAGGAGAGCAGTTGGGGGTGAGATAAGGCCAGCAGGGGAGGGCCATTGGGGGCAAGATCAGGCTGGCAGGGAAGGGCCTTTGGGGGTGAGATCAGGATGACAGGGGAGGGCAGTTGGGGGTGAGATCAGGATGACATGGGAGGGAAGTTGGGGGGCGAGATCAGGCCCTCAAGGGGTCCCCAGTTGGAGAGGGTGCAGGCTGGGCTGAGAGAACCGCCCCCTCCGTGCACGAATTTCATGCACTGGGATACTAGTCTATAATAATATCTACCCTTCTTCCTTGAGTATAGTCCTTCAGAGGTTCCAAATTAAAGCCAAGTCCTCTACCAGAGCCCTGCCACCTTGGTTAGCCATGCACTCAAATTCATATTTCCTAAGCACCATAAGATCACCAATAACCCCTTAACCTTTTACCAGCCAATTTCTGTTCTGTTTTTCTGCCTCTCAGCCTGTGCCTCTTTTAAATTAGTTTATGCATCAAGGAGATAGCAGCTCAGAATGTCAGTCTCACATTTTTTAACTTTCTTCTCTGGGATCTAAGCCTCTTGAATCTTGGCTATCTTGGTACTTTCCAGTGTCTTCAAGCAAATGTTTTTTGTATTAATCCTGCTTTTCTAATTGTTCTAGGGAGGAGGGTTGGTCTGCTACTGTAATAGGAAAGTGCATGACTTGGTTTTACTGAGTCCATGCTGGTGACTCAGGAGCACCTCTTCCTAAACCAAACCATACACAAAAATGTGTCCTATAATACTGTAAAGGTCATTGACAGGTTTTGTAGTGAGAACAAGCTAGCTTTGGAATCAGACGCAGGTTTAAAACCATATTCCACTAGCTGGTTTGGCTCTGTGGATAGAGCATTGACCTGAGGACTGAAGGGCACATGCCCAGTTCCAGGCTTGATCCCCAATGCGGGGCATGCAGGAGGCAACTAATCAATGATTCTCTCTCATCACTGATGTTTCCATCTCTCTCTCTTCCTTCCTCTATGAAATCAATAGAAATATATTAAAACCAGGTTTCACCTTGTGTACCTTTGGACATGTTTTTTCCCCTCTGAGCCTTAGTTTCCTTCACTATAAAATAACAATAGTGACATATTTCACCAGGTTCTTGGAAAGATGAAGTGTAATTTGCACAAAGTACTTAGCATACAGTAAATCTCAATATATTAGCTGCCTGAGATCAACTTTTTACCTCTTTTTGAAAATGGGGCATCAGCTTTGCCTTTCAAAGTTCTAAAAGAATTAAGCTTTTACAACTATCTACTAAGGGATTCTTTTTTTCCCCATTTATCTTTGTTAGTAAAAAGTAGTAACTTAATATTTTTATTACCAATAGCCTCCTTTCAAAGTGTTTTGATGCTTCAGATAGTTTGGAATGGTTCTAAATTAGTCTCAGAAATATCAGAACAAGTAGTTCTCAAAAAGCCTATCAGTGATGATTCTGACATATATGCAGTAGTTTAATAGCACATAACACTACTAGTGGTCCGGTGCATGAAATGTGTGCATGAAGGGGGTGTTCTCTCAGGCCAGCTGGCACCCTCTCCAATTGGGGACCCCTTCAGGGATGTCTGCCTGCCAGTTTAGGCCTGATCCCTACTACCCTCCCCTGCCAGCCTGATCTCTCCCCCAATGACCCTCTTGCCAGCCTGATCTCACCCCCAACTGCCCTTCCCTGTCAGCATGATTGCTCCCAACTGCCCTGCCCTGCCAGCTGATCTCACCCCAAAGGTCTTCCCCTGCTGGCCTGATCTCACCCCCAACTGCCTCTGCCTGCCTAATCACCCCTAACTGCCAATTTGGTTCTGATTGGTCGATTTCTATGTGACTCAGCATCAAAAGCTCCACCTCCTAGGCAGCCATTGGCTCCTCACAGTTCACCCAGATTTGGTTCTGATTGGTCTATTTCTATACCAGTCAGCATCTCTGGGCCTATCTCTGGACCTGGTTAGAGAGATGGGGCTGATGAGAGGTGTGGCTGCTAGTGAAGCCCAGAGAGAAAGAGAGAGGCAACAGCTGATAAACAGCTGCCACGTAGGCTTCGGATCAGAACCTGCCTCTTTCTTCAGGCCTCTTTCTGAGCCTGATCCACAACACCTTGGTAGTCAATGCTGGATCAACGCACCCGCTGTGGCAGCAGTCAGTGCTAGGTCAACAGAGCAACCCAGCACTGACTGCAGGGCTAACTTCTGGTGTTCAGCCAAGCCTTCAGTCAGTTGTTACGAACCCTGGGTTTTTTATATACTAGGATTATAGAGAAGCCTACACTACCAATCAAAGTTGTTAAATTCACAATTTAACTATCAATACTTAGCTAAACATAGAACACAGCTACATCTGTTGAAGGCAGTCATAAAAATCTAACCTGTGGTTGCTAAATTCCTTTTTTCTCTCCTATACAGATTTTCCTTCTCCACTTTCACCTAGCTACCATACAATTTCTCTGGCTCTTTTAGAGCAAAACTCCTCACAAAGGTTGTACCTGCCTCCGCATACTTTAATCACTCTCTTGTCCCAATAGTCCACTGAAAATATTGTTGCCAAAGTCTTCAAAGATCTTGATTTGGGCAAATAAATCATCAATCTTCAGTCCAAATTTTCCCCATCTTACAAAAACATTTGACATAGTTTTCACTCCCTCCTTAAAGCTCTTTCTTCATCTGGCTTCCATGTACTACATTATCTTAACATTCCTCCTTTTCAACTTTATTTGCTAATTCCTCTTGCCCTTCCCAACATCGATATATTGGATGCTCTACATATCTGTATTCTTCTTTATGTAAATTTACTCCCTATGAGTCCTAGTAATCAATTTCTCTGTAACAAATTACCCTAAAACTTATCTTAACACAACACACATTTATTATCTCACACAGTGTCTGAGAGTCGGGAATCCAGGAGTGGCTTATTTGGGAGGTTCTGGCACAGAGTCTCTCATGAGGTTGTAGTCTCTAAAGGGGTTTGAGTATCTGCTTTTAAGCTTACCCTTTTGGTTATTGACAGGAAGATTCAGTTCCTCATCATAAAGGCTTCTCTATAAGTTTGATCATGACATGGCTTCTCCCAGAGCAAGTGATCCAAGAGAGAGAAAAAAGTTGCAGAAGTCTAAGATAGAAGTTGCAGTGTCTTTTATAACCTAATCTAGGAAGTGACATATCACCATTCTGCCATATTCTACTGGCCACACAAACCAACTTTAGTATAATAAGAAAGATCTTACATGATGTGAATACTAGAAGTTGGAAATCTGTAGGGGACATCTTGGATGGAAGCTGGATATCATGCTAGATAATCACATCCAGTCTAATGTTTTCAAATATCATCTATAGATTGATCCCAATTTTATACCTCCAGCCTGGACCTGTCTTCTTGCATTTCACATTGATATAGCCCAGTGATGGGCAAACTGAAGGGTCCCAGGTTTGAGTCCAGTCAAGCCCAGGTTGTAGACTTGATCCCCAGTAGGGGGCATGCAGGAGATAGCCAATCAATGATTCTCTCTCATCATTGATGATTCCATCTCTCTCTCCCTCTCCTTTCCTCTCTGAAATTAATCAAAAAATGTTTTTTATAAAAGGTAACTTCTACAGAAGTCTCATCTGCCTCCCTAAAGTCCAACTTAATATGGATCATTTCTACTGCAATCATGAAAACTTATGCGCACATATAAAAAAGGGCTATTTCTAAATATGATTTTCAAAAATAGATCTTTTTAAATGTCTGTACTAAGTAGAGGCTAGGCTTTGGTATCTGTGGCTATAAATTACTTTTAGTACCCATAAAAGAAAACAAAAACACTTACTTCATGAAATACTGCTCCTGAATATGGAGACACTCCCAAGTCCAACAGTGAGAGGCCTTCAACCACTGAAAAGTAAGACATCCAAGTTCATTCTTACTTCAAAGACATATGCAGATGGCCATAAGCCAGTGTAAGATATTCCCAGGACAAAAAATAAGGTCTTATAGTTTATCTAATCCCCTTAACCTTATTCCTAGAAAGTGGGTCTAAGTCTTGATTTGAAAATTTCTGATAATGGGGAGTTTTCTTCCATAGAGTATCCCTTTCCCTTGTAGCAAACCACTCATTATGGGAACGTTTTATATTAAACTATAAATTTCCTTTGATCTCCTTGTAACTCCCACCTACTCTAAAATGTTTCATTTATGTATATTCTGCTCCATTCCAAAACACAGTAAGATAACAAATTAGAAGCTGGTGAGAAATACTGCTCATAGATGGGGAAATGAGCAATCACTCTAATACGTGCTTTGACATTTGCATTAATTTTTCTTCAGGACAATATGTACTTTTTACGTAATTTGACCCAGAAATTATTGTTCTTAGGGCAATTCATTCAAAGGAGAATGTCCATTACCATGCTTAAGAGTGGTGAAAAATTAAAAATTAAAAATAATCCCAATATCCATTAATGGAGGTTTATTTAAATTAATTATGACACTATCGTTTCTGACTCATTTTGGCCAGTATCATCACTGTTTTTCCTATTATTAAAACTCAAAATCTTAGAATTAGCCATTTTGACTTTCATTATTGTGCTAAGAACTTCAACATAAATCATCTAATTTAATGGGATACATATGATAACTTCCTATTTGAGAAAGCTGATGTTGGAGATCACATAGATAGTAAGTGGCAGAGGCAGAGAGAGACTCAAACCCTCTTTAAGATTCTAGACTTTGAGCTCTTTTTTTTTTTTAATATATTTTATTGATTTTTTTACAGAAAGGAAGGGAGAGGAATATAGTTAGAAACATCGATGAGAGAGACATCAATCAGCTGCCTCCTGCACGCCCCCTAGTGGGGTAGTGCCCACAACCAAGATACATGCCCTTGACCAGAATCGAACCTGAGACCATTCAGTCCCCAGGCTGATGCTCTATCCATTGAGCCAAACCGGTTTTGGCAAGATTCCAGACTCTGTGCTCTTAATGACCATACTACATTGCCTCATCTTGGATCCCTTACCCTTTCAATCCTATAAGCAACCAGGTCTTATGGTTTCTTTTCTCCAATATCCTATCTAATAAAGAGGGAATATGGCCCTGACTAGTTTGGCTCAGTGAATACAGGGTCGGCCTGCAGACCAAAGGGTCCCGGGTTTGATTCCAATAAGGGCATGTACCTTGGTTTCGGGCACATCCCCAGTGCAGGACGTGCAGGAAGTGTCTGATCGATGTCTCTCTCTCATCGATGTTTCTGACTCTCTATCCCTCTCCCTTCCTCTCTGTAAAAAATCAATAAAATACATGTTTAAAAAATAATAAATAGGGAATATGCTAATTGACCCTCACACCATTCCAAACATGGTGGCTCCCACAGCCAATAAGGAGGGAATATGCTAATTGACTACCCCACCCTCAAAGATGGTGGCACCCACAGCCAATAAGGAGGGAATATGCTAATTGCTGCAATGCCCTCAAGAATGGCAGCACCCACAGCTACAAGATGATGGCGCCCAGTCCCCTCAGCCCGCTGGGGCAGCAGGTGCAGCAAGGCTGGGCCTGTCCCCAAGCAGACCCAGACATGCTGCGTGCCTGTCTCTGGAGTCTCCCCATCTCCCCATTCCCCCAAGCCACCCAGCGACAACCTGAGGCACAGGCAAGCCTCGGATGGTGGCTGCCCAACAACCCAGGGCAGGCCCGAGGTGCTGGCAAACCTTGGAAGGCAGCTGCTCAGCTGCCCAGGGCCACCTGAAGCTCAAGTAACCAGGGCCAGCTGAGGCTTGTGCTGCTGGCAGTGGCAGCAGCAGAGGTGTGATGGGGCATCGCCTCCCCCTGATGGCCGGATCACCTCCTGCCCCTGAGGGCTCCCAGACTGTGAGAGGGGAAAGGCCAAACTGACAAAACCTCCCTCCAGTGCATGAATTTTCATACATCAGGCCTCTAGTTGGTCCAATAAGTATTTAACTATGCAATTACTCTATGCCAGACATAAAGAATTCAGGGATGACTAATACAGCTCTAACCTTCAAGTAACTCATATTACAATAGAGAAACTAGATATAAATAAAGAATTATGATGTAAAATGAGAAATGCTCTTAAGCCCAGACGACAAGGCTCAAGGGTTGAAAGTAGACCTATGAACTAGGAGGTCATGGTTCAATTCTTGGTCAGAGCACATGCCTGGGTTGTGGTCTTGATCCAGTGTGGGGTATGCAG
The DNA here is from genome assembly GCA_004026805.1 of Lasiurus borealis. Lineage (NCBI taxonomy): Eukaryota > Metazoa > Chordata > Mammalia > Chiroptera > Vespertilionidae > Lasiurus > Lasiurus borealis. The sequence continues at coordinate 26,137 of PVJN01022066.1, forward strand.
GACACAGCTGATCAATGATTCTCTCTCATCATTGATGTTTCCATCTCTCTCTCCTTCCTTCTTCTCTGAAATCAATAAACATATAAAATAAAAAATGAATGTTTTTAATAGAGATATGTATAAAGAGAGTAGAGGAAGGAAGGCCTAATACTGCCTTGAGTCTTCTGCTATAAAAAGAAAGCAAGAACTGAGTGACTTCAACAAAATATTACATGGAAATATTATATGCAGAAATATCAAATCTAAGTTCTTACCATCACACATATGAATTATTACTATCTTTATTACCATTTGTCAACTGGAAAACTGGGACAAATTATTTATCTTCATTAAATCTCAGATTCCTTAACTATCAAATGAGGAAAATAACACTATCTAACAGAAAATAACTGGAGGACAAAATGAGGCTTATCACAATCTCTAATATACAGTATTTTAATTTATTTACTTATTTTAAAAATCTTAATTGTTGAACTTGTTTTTTCCTTCATTGACTCCCTCCAGCTCACCTCCACCCCCTGCCCCAGGCCTTCACCATCCTGTCAGTGTTCATGGGTTATACATACATTCATACAAGTTCTTTGGTTGATTACCTCCTACCCACCCACCCTCCCTAACCTTCCCTCCCAGATTTCACACACTGTTCCATGCTTCCAAGTCTCCAGATCTACTCCATTCATCAGTTTATTTTGTTAATTATATTCCATATGAGTGAGATCAAGTGACACTATAATGGCTACCATCAACAAATCAACAAATGACAAGTGCTGGTAAGGATGTTGAGAAAAGGGAACCCTACTACACTGCTAATGGGAATGCAGACTGGTGCAGCCATTATGAAAAATAGTATGGAGTTTCCTCAAAATATTAAATATGGAACTGCCATTTGACCCAATGATCACACATCTATAAATATATTCTAAGAAACCCAAAACACCCATCAGAGAGAATGTATGCACCTCTATGTTCATAGTAGCACAATTTATAATAGCTAGGATCTGGAAACAACCCAAGTGTCCATCAGTAGATGAGTGGATGAAAAAACTGTGGTACATTTATTACCAAGTAATACCATGCAGCAGTAAAAAAGAATCTTTTGCCAAGACCGGTTTGGCTCAGTGGATAGAGCGTTGGCCTGCGGACTGAAAAGTCCCAGGTTCGATTCCGGTCAAGGGCTTGTACCTTGCTTGCGGGCACATATCCACTATGGGATGTGCAGGGGGTGGCTGATCGATGTCTCTCTCTCATCGATGTTTCTGACTTTCTATCTCTCTCCCTTCCTCACTGTAAAAAATCAATAAAATATATTAAAAAAAATAAAAAAGAATCTTTTACCATTTGAGACAGTATGGAAGTACCTGGAGCATATCATGCTAAGTGAAATATGTCAGTAAGTGATATATAGTATTTTTAGAACTCTTTAGCTCTAATTATTCTTTTTTTTAAGTATTTTTATTGATTTCAGAGAGGAAGGGAAAGGGAGATAGATACATCAACGATGAGAGAGAATCACTGATCAGCTGCTTCTTGCACACCCCGACTGGGAATTAAGCCAATGCCCTGATTGGAATCCAACCATAACCTCCTCATTCATAGGTCGATGCTCAACCACTAAGCCATGCTGGTCGGGCTCTAATATTCTTAAACACTCATTTATTATGCCATTTCCCATTCCAAAATGTTTATGGGATTGCCCTGGCTGGTGTGGCTTGGTGCTTAGAGGGATGCTCATGCACCCACAGGTTCAATTCCCAGTCAAGAGTAAATACCTGAGACACATCATAATTAAAATGCCAAGAGCAAAAGACAAAGAGAGAATATTAAAAGCAGCAAGAGAAAAAGTTACCAACAAGGAAGTACCTATACGATTGTCAGCTGATTTCTCAACAGAAACTATGCAAGCCAGCAGGGAGTGGCAAGAAATATTCGAAGTGATGAATAGCAAGTACCTACAACCAAGAATACTGTATCCAGCAAAGCTATCATTCAGAATTGAAGGGCAGATAAAGAGCTTCACAGATAAGACAAAGCTAAAGGAGTTAATCAACTCCAAACCAGTATTATATGAAATGCTGAAAGGTACTCTTTTAGAAGAGGAAGAAGAAAAAGGTAAAAGACAAAAAATTATGAACAACAAATACATATCTATCAACAAGTGAATCTAAAAATTAAGTGAATTAAAAATTTGATCAACAGAATAAACTGGTGAATATAATAGAATCAGGAGCACAGAAGGGGAGTGGACTGATAATTCTCAGGGGGAAAGGGGGAGGGCTGTACAGGGAAAAACTGGACAAAAATCATACACCTATGGATGAGGTCAACGGGAGGGAGGTAAGGGTAGAGGGAAGGGTGGGAGCTGGGTGAAGGGGATCTATGCAGGGGAAAAAAGAGAAACAAATGTAATAATCTGAATAATAAAGATTTAATTTTTAAAAAATGCCAAAGGCAAAAGATAGAGAGACTATTAAAAGCAGCAAGAGAAAAACAGTTAGTTACCTACAAGGGAGCACCCATATGACTGTCAGCTGATTTCTCAACAGAAACTATGCAGGTCAGAAACTATGCAGGTCCAAAAGAAACTATGCAAGAGTGGCAAGAAATATTCAAAGTGATGATTAGCAAGAACCTACAACCAAGATTACTCTACCCAGCAAAGCTATCATTCAGAACTGAAGGTCAGATCAAGAGCTCCGCAGATAAGAAAAAGCCTCACACAACAACCTCAAAACTACAATGGAAATCATCCAGAACCACAGGAAGACTGGCTAAGTGAAAATTATACAACTAGAAGGAAAGAGAAAAGCACACTGAGACTCAGAGGAGATGCGGAAGTCAGAGGTATGGAGGTGCGCACACAAAGAGGACTGGCTTTTTCAAGCCAAAGGGAAACACAAGCTCCCAACTATTCTGAACTCCAGTTTCAGGCAAGACTCTGGGGACCCAGACTGTTATGGGGAGAAACTGGATTATCTGGCAGCGGGCAAAATTCTAGGGTGGCTTTCTCTCAAAGGTGCTTGCAGCAATTGCCATGGAACACTGAGACCCAGGGGCCTCTTAGGGCAGGGCAGACAGGAAGCCATTGCTGTTTGTTCTGCTTTGAGACTCTGCCCCATTCAAGCTCTGCAGCGAGGCTTTTGCATATGAAGGGCCTGGTCCTTTGAAATCTAAACTTACCTATCAAACTGCAGCTGAGTCAGAAAGATCCAGAATACCCAAAAGAAGGCCCACGGCCCCACAGCAGTTTACATTGCTTCACAGCTGGGCCTCATCTGCGTACCTCCAAAATCCAAGACAAAGAAGAGAATTCTGCAGATCTCTCTGTAGCTCCTGCTGGGTGGCCTCAAGCAGAGGTTAAATTAGCACCTTTCTTGGAGATCCCAAAGCCAGTGTACCCAGGGATCAGAGTAGGACCTTCCATATTACTTCTCAGATCCATAAGGGACACACTCAGTAGGCAGACTCAATGAGCACCAAAACCCCAATGAAGCAAGTCTTGCTTCATAAGGGTGTATCCAGCACAGAAGTTTTCCCATTGTAGACACAGCTGATCCTCACAGCCAACTGGCATGGAAGTCAAGTCCTCCCAGTGATACCAACAACAATCAAGGTTTAACACAACAAGACTGTGCACATAGCCCACAAAGGGGTGCACCAATAGTGTCCACCTCAGGTAACTGGGGAGGCTGAGCCAACTGGGTCCTATAGGACACCTAACACACAAAGCCATTCTATCAACTCAAGGAAGCAGCCAAAATGCAGAGACAAAGAAACAGATCACAAAAGAAAGAAATGGAGGAAAGCAAATGACTAGATATAGAGTTCAAAACCACTGTTATAAGGTTTTTCAAGAATTTTCTAGAAAAGCCGATAAATTTAGTGAGACCCTTGAGGATATGAAAAAGTACCAAGTAGAAATTAAGCATACACTGGCTGAAATTAGAAGTAATATACAGAGATCCAATAGCAGACTAGAGGATCCAAGAATCAAGTCAAAGATTTGAAATACAAAGAAGTAAAAAACACCCAACCGAAAAAGCAAAAAGCAAAAAGAATCCAAAAATATGAAGATAGTGTAAGGAGCCTCTGGGACAACTTCAAGCATACCAACATCAGAATTATTGTGTTGCCAGAAGAAGAGAGGGAGCAAGATACTAAAAATCTATTTGAAGAAATAATGACAGAAAACTTCCCCCAGCTGGTGAAAGAAATAGACTTCTAAGTCCAGTAAGTGCAGAGAATCCCAAACAAAAGGAATCCAAAGAGGACTACAACAAGACACATCATAATTAAAATGCCAAGGGCAAAAGACAGAGAGAGAATATTAAAAGCAGCAAGAGAAAAACAGTTAGTTACCTACAAGGGAGCACCCATATGACTGTCAGCTGATTTCTCAACAGAAACGATGCAGGCCACACGGGAGTGGCAAGAAATATTCAACGTGATGAATAGCAAGAATCTACAACCAAGATTACTCTACCCAGCAAAGCTATCATTCAGAATTGAAGGGCAGATAAAGAGCTTCACAGATAATATATAAAATGCTGAAAGGTACTCTTTAAGAAGAGGAAGAAAAGAAAAAGGCAAAGATAAAAATTATGAACAACAAATATATATCAACAAGTAAATCTAAAAATCAAGTGATGAGCCGAGACCGGTTTGGCTCAGTGGATAGAGCGTCGGCTTGCAGACTTAAAGGTCCCAGGTTCGATTCCGGTCGGGGGCATGTACCTTGCTTGCGGGCACATCTCCACTGTGGGGCGTGCAGGAGGCAGCTGATCGATGTCTCTCTCTCATCGATGTTTCTGACTTTCTATCTCTCTCCCTTCCTCTCTGTAAAAAAATCAATAAAATATATTTTAAAAATCAAGTGATGAACAGAATAACCTGGTGAATATAATAGAATCAGGGGCATAGAAAGGGACTGACAATCCTCAAGAAAAAGGGGTGTGTGGGTGCGGGAAGAGACTGGACAAAAATCATGTATCTATGGATGAGGATAGTGCAGAGAGGAGGGGTGTAAGGGCATGGGGTGGAGGAGAACTAGGCGGGGGGGGGGGGGTTGGAAGAGGAGCAACTGTAATAATATGAATTTTTTTTATTTTTTTTTTAAGAAGAAACAGAACGAAAAGCTGCACTGCGAGCTTAGAGAGTAGACGTCAGAACACCTCTCACCTGGGATACCCCCTTCCCGAGTTCCTCACACACAGTCCCACACTCCAGGGAGCACCACTAGAGAATCCGCGTTAAATCCCAAGCCCACCTCAAGTTCCACTCCTCCTTGCATGCCTTCTCAGTATCCCTTCTTCCCCAGACCATTCCCCTAGGTTCGAGGCCCCCGTGGGACACACCCCCTCAAGTCTTCCTCACCCAGAGGTAACCCCGTTCCCGGACCCAGCCCTCCCCAAACAGCCCCACGCCCCCTCCCCCAGGCAGACGCGTCCTCAGGCCCCGCCCTCCCGCCCTCGGAGGGCGCCGGAGCGGGTCAGAGCGCAGCTGCCTGCGGCCACTGCCCCACTCTCCCATTCAGAGGCCCGGGGAGCACAGAAGGAGCCTGGCCGCCCACTGGAGTCGGTGGCCTCACCTCTCTTCCAAGAGCTCAGCGGGGACACCACCTCCACCCGCTCGGAGATGAACTCGGCCAGGCTGGAGCGGAATAAGGCCGCCCGCACGGTCACGGCCACCACCAGCACCAGGGCCAAGGGAGCCGCCATGATAGCTGGGGCGGCGCGCCGCCGGGGAGGGGAAAAACCGATGCGGAAGAAGAGCCTCTCGACCCGGGCGCCACCTCTGTAGTTCCGCGGGCCGGGGCGCCTGGCGGCTGCTGCCGCCGTGACTGCCTGACAGGGGACTACCACTCCCAGAAAGCCTTGCGGCCCGGCGGGGTGGGGCGACGGAAAGCCGGGCGAGTCAAGCTTGTAGCGAAGGGTTGGTTAGGCGACGTCTGCTGTGATAGCTGGTGCATTGTAGAAGCGCTCTGGAGCTGAGGTGCTGCTGAAAGTAATCAAATTAGGAATTTATCTCCGTGGGGCTGTGAGTTTTAAAGAGATGTTAGTTTCGCTCTTGTATGTTTTTAATGCTTAAATGTTTCTCTTTTATGTTCCTAAAGACTATTAAATATGTATTCATGTCCTTGGAATTATTGTGTATTGAACGACAGCTATTCCTAGGCGCTATATTGGATTCTGAGGATACATTTTGGCACACAGTAGACAGATTTGTTAGCCCTGCGGCCTGGAACGAATTGCTTAACCTTTCTGTGCCTCAGATCTCTCATCTGAAAAATGTACTGGCTGTTGGCTCCTACTGGCCTGCTAGAAGCAACTGAGGAATGCCTAGAGATTCTCCGTGTCACTTTTAAACACAACCATTATAAAAAAAAATTAAATGATATAAACTCACAACTAAATAAATTCTATTAAAAACAAGGTAATATTTATATTTTTTAATATTTATTCAAAACTCATTGCTTCCTAATTGTTTTTTACTACACTTTGTTTTAACTGTGCCCTTGAGGTTGTTTATCACTGGTATTTCACTATGGCAAATGTTGTATAATATTGTGTACTGCTACCCTGCCCTTCCCAAATCCGTGTTCAGTGAAAACAGGTTGGTAGCTTGAAATCCCTCCTGATGGGAGGTGTTTACACCACGGAAGTGAGCACACACTTCAAATCAGGGTTTTATAGTTTGGAGAGCACCTTTGATAAGAATTCAGAAGCACACCACTTCATTAATTAATGTAAGCACTCTTATGGTGAGTGCATAAATGTTAGCTATAATAATATTAAATATATGAAGACATTTCAGATCTGTAAACAAAATGAAACAGGTTACATGATGAAGAATAACTTGGTGGAAGGGGTGTGGTAATGTTATTCATGGAAGTGGGGGCTGTGAGGGAAAGAATTTCCCAGTGCCCCAATGGGTTTTGTTAAAAGCTTTATTGATTATGTAAAATTAAGGAGGTTCACCTCCAAGGTCCCACCATGGGAAAAGTCTAGTTTTCAGCAGCCCAGAATTTCTATTCCATATTAAAGTACAGTACAGTCCAACAACTGGCTAGTTTAGCTTGTATTCCCAACTGCAATCCATTGTGTGTGGGGTCTGCACAGCCATGGGCCATGAGACTGCTTAAACCGGTGTGTGCAGATTAGGAGCAAGAGACAAGAGAAGGGAACTTTTTGTCTGGGGATTTTAACGAGGACCTTACAAGATTTTGCATTTTTCTAATGGGGTCTACCCCTTAGCCAACCCATTGTTCCCCAGGCTAAACCAGTGGTCGGCAAACTCATTAGTCAACAGAGTCAAATATCCAAAGTACGATTGAAATTTCTTTTGAGAGCCAAATTTTTTAAGCTTCTTCTAATGCCACTTCTTCAAAATAGACTCACCCAAGCTGTGGTATTTTGTGGATGAGCCACACTCAAGGGGCCAAAGAGCCGCATGTGGCTCGTGATTCCCTGTTTGCCGACCACTGCTAAACTGATAGGCAAGAGCCTTCCTATGTCACCCAGACTTCACAGCCCATACACTCATCTCCCCTTGTGTTTGATCCCTTCCCCCAACAGATCTGCAGGGAATAGACCACTGGTTCCCTGGGGAGCTTGAAGCTGTAGCTTCCTGCAGAAGCTACCCAGATGACCATGTTTATGTCTGGCCTCCCATTTGCTTTCTTCCCGTTAATAATATTAACTATCAAATTGCTATGATAATATTAACTCTGGAAGGATTGTCAGGGAAGGCTCTGAGAAGAGATGACATTT
>PVJN01022067.1:0-33896 GCA_004026805.1 Lasiurus borealis
CTGCGGCAGAGCGGCAGGTTAGAAGAGCAGGAGGGGGGCGCACAGAGTCTCCGTGGGGGATGGAGGGGGAGGTGTGAGGGGGGCACAGCGGGGAAAGGGCTTCAGCCACCAGCAAGCCCCCAGCAGACGAGCAGTAAACACATCCAGCTGAGCCCCTGGCTTAACGCAGAAAAGGCCCGGGCAGCGTGCGCCTGCAGCCAGACAAGAGACTGCTGACTGAGCCTAAGCCGTGAATGTGTGTGGAGGGGATCAGGGGCTCCCCGGGGACATTTCCCGGAGACAGTGGTGGGAGGGCAGAGGAGCGGCCAGCGGCGCCAGCCAGACTCCATGGTGTGACCTGAGCAGCAGCGGTACCCCTGAGCCTCAGTTTTCTGACCTCTGAAGTGGGTATAATAAGATACCTTTCCCAACCTAGCTGGTTTGGCTCAGTGGATAGAGCGTCAGCCTGCGGACTGAAGGGTCCCAGGTTCTATTCTGGCCCAGGGCACATGCCTGAGTTGCGGGCTCGATCCCCAGTGGGGGGTGTGCAGGAGGCAGCCAATCAGTGATTCTCTCTCAACATTGATGTTTCTATCTCTCCTTCTCCCTTCCTTTCTGAAATCAATAAAGAAATATATTTTAAAAAATAAAAATAAAATAAAATACCTTCCCCGAGAGGCTGTTTTGAGCCTGACATGAGAGCAATGATGTAAAGGATCCAGCTCGGCACATAGTAGGGCCTCAGAAAATGCTGAGTTTCTGCCGAAACCGGTGTGGCTCAGTGGATAGAGTGTCGGTCTGTAGACTGAAAGGTCCCAGGTTCGATTCCGCTCAAGGGCATGTACCTTGGTTGCAGGCACATCCCCAGTGGGGATGTGCAAGAGGCAGCTGATCGATGTCTTTCATCGATGATTCTAACTCTTTATCCCTCTCCCTTCCTCTCTGTAGAAAATCAATAAAATATATTTAAAAAAAAAAGAAGAAGAAGAAAGAAAGAAAGAAAATGCTGAGTTTCTTCTCCCAAACCAGGCATGGGTCCTGAGGTTGGAGAGAAGAGATGGCGGGATGAAGGGGGATCATATTCATTAGCCAGAGTGACGCGGGGGCATAGGAAGGGCGTGTGACCTTGAAGCCAGACGTCTCGAGTTTGGGCTTGGCATTGTGGTGGGGCAACACCCAGGAGAGAGGTCAGGGAGAGGATGGGCAGAGAGCCCGGGCGGCAGGAACAGAACGGCCCTGACGGACCAGCTCTTCCCGGCGTCTGACTCCTTCACTCAACAGCTGCGGGAGGTACCCAGGCCGGCCCATCTCCATCGGGGGTCGGGGAGGCAGGTGACATGATGAGGTGCCTACCCCTCTCCTCTGCGGGGAGGGGACCTCGGCTTCTCTGGCCTGGACAAAGCAGGCCCCTCCTCTCCCATCCCTGCCTGCCTCTCTCCTGTCTGTTTCCCACCAACCCCGGGAGCTCCCCCAAAGGTACATCCGACCCCCTCAGCGGTGGCCTCAGGGTGCTGTGGGGCAGGGGACAAAGGAATCGCCCTCTCTGAGCTCCAGTGTCCTCATCTGTAAAACAGGTCACTCCTCCCCGACCTTCCAACCCCAGAGGGCTGTTGGGAGGATCGGGTAACAAGTGGGAGGGGAGAGTGCTTGGGAATGAGGGAGCTGTTTGGTGAAGGACGGGGGATGATGGCTGTTACACCCCAAAACAATCCATCGGGAAACCTTCTACTTTCTGCTCAGTTTTGCTCTGAACCTAAAATGGCTCTTACAGTCGTCTTTCTTTCTTTCTTTTTTTTTTTTTTTAAAGGACCTCTAAAGCCTGTAAGTCAAGCAATATAATATGGGCTCAAATGCTGGCTTGCAGTTTTCATGACTGTGGGCAAGTAAGTTAACCTCTGTCAGAGGCCTGGCTTTTCTTCTGGGTCGAGAGAGGGGCTGGGAAGACGCTACAGGACAGGCTAACGGAGGGGAAGCCCACCACCCCGGGCAACGGAGGAGGAGGGTCCCCCACTTGCCGGTGAGAGGAGGTGGGGTCACCTGTTCCTCTTTGCCTCCCCCTCCCTTCCCCACAAGGAGACTCTCCGTCCGCTCCACCCCAGGTGGATGGTGACTCCAGTCATCCTGCAGCGACTGGTCCCTCTGCTCCCGTTGCCATGGCACTGCAGCACCACCTGGCCAATCAGGAAGGAGATGGGTGCCTGAGCGCCTGTTGCTAAAGCCGGAGCAGGATGCCTGGCCAATGGGAAGGGCGGCAGAGTGGAGCCACCATGGAAACCTCAGCCCTGGGCTCCTGTTCCAACCAGGTTTCTGCTGTCTGCAGGGGTGGGGGGGGTGGGGGGAAGGGGGGGCTGGGTTTCCCGCATTCCTTTTCTTGCAGAGAGCATCTTGCAGTCCAGGGAGGACATTCAGGAGCCACACAGCAAGGGTGCGTGACAAGAGGCCTCTGCAGAGAGTCACAAAGGACCCAGCTTCAGATGTCCCCTTATCCTTCTCCCCCACCCCTCAGATGGGCAACATCACTGGTCCATGACCTCCGTCCTTCCCCACAGCTCTCTTAGCCCCGTCTGTCCTGGGAAATGGGTGTGGGCTGCAGGAAAATGCCCCCCTCCAAGGGAAAGAAACATGGAGGCCCCCCCCAGGGGGACCCTCCCACCCTCCAGCTTTGTGGCTTTGCACCAAGGCACCCCCTCTTCTCCTACGAGCAGAGAACTGCAGGAGGACGGAGAAGAAGGTCTAGTCCAGTGGTTCTCAACCCTTTGGGGGTCGAACGACCCTTGCACAGGGGTCCCCTAAGGCCATCGGAAAATGTAGATATTTACATCACGATGCATCACAGTAGCAACATTTCATGGTTGGGGGTCACCACCCCATGAGGAACTGTATGCAAGGGTCGAGGCCTTAGGAAGGTGGAGAACCACTGGTCTAGTCCTTCTGCAAAATTCAAGGATGGAGCAAATGGGTTCTGGGGGGGGGGGCGGCTCTCAGATCTCACACCCCAGACTCATGCTGTCTTGGTGGCCTCCAGGCTCGGGATCAGGAGCACCCACAAGAAACACATTTTCAGGGGGAGCCCTGGCACTGGTGCCAAGGGACACACACAGGCCTCAGGTGGCCCACGAAATGCAGGCCAGCAGGGCCATCCATTCCAGGGCTGAGTCCTGCAGTGGCCAAGCTGCCCCTCAGTGCCACCCAGCTAAGCCCCAGCTCCCAGGCCCAGCCCTCTGGGCATGGCCCCGTGCCACCTCCTTCAACCGGCCTCCCTCCCCCACCCCGCAGGCAACCGGGGAGCTGTGCACGCCCAGGCTCTCAACAGCCCGTGTTTCGCAAACGCGGGCATCATCGCAACTGCAGGGGAAAGTGCGTTCCACCCCTTCCCAGCTCCGCCCTGGCTTTCCCTCCGTTGCCTGGCAACAGCTCTTTCCAGAAACCTGGATGTCACCCGAAACAAAGGTCTGGTCCGCATCCTTCCCACCAAACCCATCGCCGCCCGCCCGGTCATATCCCTTTTCTCTCTCCCGCACGGCCTGGCCAGTCAGCCACACCGCCCCTCCCCCGCCACGGCCCCCGTCTGAGGTTCCATCACAGATTTCCTGGACAACCACACAGGCCACTCTGAGGCTTCCTGCTTTTACACTCGCTCATCCCCCGACCCCTTCCTCCCCTCACCACCCCCCTCCGCCACTTCCATTCTGTATAACCACAGCCAGACACGCTTTTAAAAGCCCAGACCCGATCCTGTCACCTGGTGCTGGCTTAGAAGCTTTAATGATAAAAACCAAAAAGTGTTTTATGCCTGGCCAGGGTGGCTCAGTGGTCGAGCATCGACCTCAACCATGCTCAGTGGTTGAGGGTTCGATTCCCGGTCAGGGTACATGCCTGGGTTGCAGGCTCCATCCCCCATGGGAGGCGTGCAGGAGGCGGTCGATCCATGATTCCCTCTCATCACCGATGTTTCTTTCTCTCTCCTGGTCCACAGGCCGACACTCTCTCCACTAAGCCAAATGGGCTAGGGCTTATTTTTTTTTAATATATTTCTTTATAGATTTCAGAGAGGAAGGGAGGAGGATAGAAACATCAATGATGAGAGAGAATGATGGATCGGCTGCCTCCTGCATGCCCCCACTGGGGATCGAGCGCGCAACCCAGGCATGTACCCTTGGTCAGAATCGAACCCAGGACCCTTCAGTCCACAGGCTGATGCTCTATCCACTGAGCCAAGCTGGCTAGGGCTAGAGCTTCTTTTTAAAATATATTTTTGTTGATTTCAGAGAGGAAGGGAGAGGGAGAGACTGAAACATCAATGATGAGAATTGTTGATCGGCTGCCTCCTGCATGCCCTGACCGGTGATTGAGCTCACAACCTGGGCCTGTCCCCTGACCAGGACTGAACCAGGTTCATAGGTCGACGCTCGACCACTGAGCCACCGTGGCCGGGCCGCCTCCTCTTGCTCGGTTTTAGCGCCAAAGCCCTTTAGCCCTCCGGAATCCCTTCCCCGCCCGCTGCTCCTTGAAGGCCAGAACTCGTCCACAGCCTTCCGAGCCCAGCCCACAACTGCCTGATTTCACCACCAACCGTAACAACGGTGACCTGTGTACATGGTGTTCGCAGCCCTTCCCTCAGGGGCCGGTGCACAGATTGCTCCGACTGTATGGCTGATGGGAGAACAGTGAATGAGCGCCCACACCGTAAACGAACCTCCCTCCTCCGCTGGGAGCAGGGGGTGTACAAAGGGCCATCTCCCCGAGAGTCTCAACCACAAAATCCGACAGCACCAGTATCTTCCAATCACAGGGCCGCCGGCCCAGGAGGCCTGTGTGGCCAGATGCTGCCCGGGATGTGTGTGGTGGGAGGCGGACAGGGGTGGGTCCCCCGAACAGGCTGGCTTCTCTCGGTCAGCCCCCAGCCTCAAACCCCCCAGACGGTGGCAAGGGGAGGGTCTGACTCGCCTCCTGCAAGGGGAAGTGTGCCCCGTTTCGCTTCTGCTTTGAGGCGAGACACTTCCTGTGTGTCAGGCCCGCCTGGGAGCGCTCCTGTCCTCCCTCCCGTGCCAACACCCCCCGGAGGTCGGTGTGGGCACTGGGGCCCTTGTCGCTGTGTGGGGATCCAGGCCCCCAGCCTGCCCTCCCTCCTTCCCAATGTGGGAAACCACGCACAGTGGGCTGCTTTCTCCCACTCCTTTGTAAAAAATATATATTTTTATTGATTTCAGAGAAAGGAAGGCAGAGGGAGACAGAAATGTCAATGAGGAGAGAGAATCATCGATGGCTGCCTCCTGCACGCCCCTCACTGGGGATTGAGCCTGCAACCCAGGCCTGTGCCCTGACTGGGAATCGAACCGGGGCCTCCTGGTTCATGGCTCGGTGCTCAACCACGGAGCCTCAGCGGCCGGGCCAGCGGCTAGGGCTGGGGGATTCTTTGCTGGAGGAGCCACCCCAGGTAATGCGGGGTGTTGGGCAGCACCCATCAGATGCCAGTGACTCTGCTGACTGTTAGGGCACCCGAGTGCCTCCAGATATTGCCAAATGTTTCTCAAACGGGGGTCAAAGTCGCCCCCAGTGAGACCTCTGGCCAGCCCCTCGTGCTCCCCCAGCCTGTCCCGGGGGCCTGGGAAGGTGGGGGTAAGACGACGCAGAAACCAGGCTGGGGACAGGGATGCGGCACGTGGCACTTTACTCCACTGCTGCTATGTACAGGTATGTACAGCCGGTGTGAGCCTATGTACACTATTTCACAACATATCTTACATCCTGTGCGCACTCCTAGTGGCAAGTGCAGATCCCGCTCCAAGAACCCACGGTCGGGGGGGCGGGCGCAGGAGGGGCCTCTCAGAAGAGCCGCCCCCTCTGAGGACACTCCTGGGGGCTGCCTGTCCCCTTCCCACGGGCCATCTGGGCCTCCCAGCTGCTCTGGGCGGGCGCTAGCTGCTTCCAGAATCCTTCTCCTCGAGCAGAACACCGGGGAGCGGGGGGAGCAGCGGCGGCAGCCCCCCAACTCCTGACGGTGGCAAATGCCATCGATGCCCAGCGCCTGGCTGATCCTGTGGAATACAACAGCCCCGGGGCCACCTCATCCTCGGACCCCACGCCGGCCGGCCGGTCTCAGGGGGCGCTGGCGTGCATCTTCTCCAGGCAGCCGGCCCAGAAGGCCACCAGCCGGTTGTCGCGGTTGACGCAGAAGTCGGTGAAGTCCCGCAGCAGCCGGTCGGCGAACTTCTCGTCGCCGGTGGCGCTGGAGCGCCAGGTCTTGGTGAGCATGGTGTTGTAGGCCCAGTTGTAGCCGATGCGCTCCTCGCAGAACATGTTCTGGGTGGCCGAGCTGGTGGAGTTGCGCCGCCGGCGCTGCTGCCCCGAGAACTTGCGCTTGGAGTAGGGCAGCTGCAGGAACACGGTGCCTGGAGGGAGGGGGGGCGCTGGGTGGCAGCCGCGGGAGGCGCAGGGGTCGGGGTCGGGGTGGGCTGGGCGGTTCTGCAGCCACAGGTGGGGTGCGAGGAAGGTACCTGGTGCATGGGCCCTCCACCCCATCTTTCTGTCCAGAGCCCCTCACCTGTGACGTGGATGTACTGAGGCTTGTTCTCGGCGGGGAAGTTAAAAGCAGACGCGGAGTATTTGTCTTGCACGAACCCAAACCTAAGGGAGAGACGGGAAGACGCGCTGACCAGGGCCTCTCTGGGGACCAGGGGTGCAGGGGGTGCCGACAGGCTGGTTGACCGGGTCTGGAAAGATCTCCCTCAGGCCAGTGGTTCTCAACCCTCCTAAGGCCGCGACCCTTGCATACAGTTCCTCATGTGGTGGTGACCCCCCAACCATGAAATTTTGCTACTGTGATGCATGGTGATGTAAATATCTGCATTTTCCGAGGGTCTTAGGTGACCCCTGTGAAAGAGTCGTTTGAGCCCCAAAGGGGTCTCGACCCACAGGTTGAGAACCGCTGCTCAGGATGGACCGTGCAGGCTGCTTCCGCCTGTCCCCGCTGCGTCTCATCCTCTGCCTCTCCGATGGCTCACCAGACCTCCTCTTGCCCGGCCTCCTCCCCGCCGCCCTCATCCTCACCCCCTGCTCCTGGCACCCCCAGCCGTGCCATCAGGCCCTCGCACGGCGCCCACCACATCCTCGGGACCGCCAGGCCCTCCAGAAAACGGTCCTGGCTCTTTATTTACAGTCGCCACACCTCTCCCCCTTGCGTCTGCCCCACTAAGGCTCGCACATAGTAGGTTCTCAGTAAAGGCTCTGAAGGGAAACGAAGGATCTCATTGAAATTCTGTTCTCCGCAGTGAAGACCACCTGTCCGGGCTCTCAGCCTCACCGCGGTCTGGGCCGGGCAGGAGGGGGGCCGTTTCTCATGCTCGGCTGTTCCTTCTGGCGCCTCGGCTCCGGCTCGTTCTATTCCTGGTTTTTCTATTTCGTGAAGCCCATTTGTCACCGCGCTACCTGCTAAGTGCCACGCAGGACAGAGTAATGGATGTGGCTCCCGCCCTGAGCCCGCGGCTTATGTAACGCGGCGGGGACTCGGGCAGAACTCCAGGAGGTAAAAGGCTGCCCTCCTCTCCTCTCCTGGACCGTGTTCCTCAGGCGGTGCCGTGCGGCAGCCTCTACATCAGTCAGATGTGCAAACCGCATGTCCAGCCACCGCCTGGGGGCTGGGCCCATCCGGTGAGGATGGCCTGGGTTTCCTCTCTTCCTCCCTACTGCTAGCCAAGTCCCTCATCCCCTCGGCCTGGGTCAGCCCGAGTCAGGCTCTTGCCTCACCTCTTCCTTCAGTTGCAAGGAAGGACCTTCCATGTTAAAAAGGCAACTTATTTGCGCACTGGTAGTATCATAACCAATGGAGTTTACCCGAGGCGCGATTATTGCTAATTGGAAAAAAAAAAAAGCCTGGCTCAGGGGCTGAGCATCAACTTATGAGCCTGGGGTCACAGTTCGATTCCCGGTCAGGGTACATGCCGGGTTTCGGGCTCCATCCCTGGTGTGGGATGTGCAGGAGGCAGTCCATCCCTGATTCTCTCTCATTGTTGACATTTCTATGTCTCTCTCCCTCTCCCTTTCTCTCTGAACTCCATAAATATATACATATATATATTTAAAAGGCAATTTAACCACATGGTCCTCGGCCCTCACTTACTATCCCCGGATGGACAGCCGAGGCTGGGGGAGGCTTCCCTGGAACACGCAGAAGGGGCCGGGAAATGCCCGCTCACCCCTCTACCACTGCTTGCGCTCTGCCTATCTTTCCGGCATGTGCCACGGGGCCCCTGCTCTCCCCTCAAACTGGAAGGCGTCGGAGTCAGGTCTGAGAAAGCGCCGCCCAGGAAGCGAAGAGGGCGCTTAGCTGTGAAACCACAGCCGGGTCCTATCGGGGATAAGCAGCGCCCGCCAGCGTGCAGGGCATTGGGGGGCTCGGCCTGTTTCCCCGGGAGTGAAACAAATGGGCTCCGTCCTGGGAACCGCTATTCCAGACGCACGTCAGGCTCCCCCGCCCCCCACTGTCTCTTGCGAAGGGACGAACCTGTGCGCGATGGCTTCCTGGAAGAGGTGCATGCGATCCCAGTAGGTCTCCGGTTCAAAGCCTGCAAGGGAAAAGGAACAGATGCTCGGCTGTGCCCTAAGGGACGTCACTGGCCCGGGGTCCGGCCTTCCGAGCCCTTCTCTGCTCTGGGCCATGCCTCCCCCGTGGTCACAGGCTCAGCTTTTCCACACGACCCGACACGCCTCCACCCCAAAGAAAGTGACAGCCACACATTCTCTCCCTCCCGTCCCCTGTGTTCCAGCAGGATCTAGAGAGGGGATGAGGGTTCCGTCAGGATCTAGAGAGTGGGTGTGAGCTGCCAGTGACCTCCTGTGTCAGCAGTGGAAAGGAGGTGCTGTCCCAGTGCAAACAGAAGAAGAGCTTGAAGGGCAAGTCATCTGGCCCTGGCCGGTGTGGCTCAATGGATAGAGCATCAGCCTGTGGACCAAAGGGTCCCAGGCTCAATCCCAGTCAAGGGCAGGTACCTCCGCTGCAGGCTCCTCTCCAGCCCGGGCCCTGGTTGGGGCTCGTGCAGGAGGCAACCCATCAATGTGTTTCTCTCCCATCAATGTCTCCCCTCTGTCTCTCCCTCTCGCTCCCACTCTCCCTAAAAACAATGGGAAAACATCCTGGGGTGAGGATGAACAAAAAATAAAAATAAAAAAATAAAGAAAAATGCATGTTACCAGCCTCTAAGGACCATCTTCCATTTCCCTCCGAGGAAAGGCAATAGTATAAGCTGGGTGGGCAAATGGAAGCAAATAAATACAAAAATAACGTTGGAAAAGTGATCCGCTGGGGAGGGGCAGGGACACACCCTCCGCCGTGGCCCTCTCTGCGGTGGGGGCTGGGCAGCCTGTCCCCTAGCAGCCAGCCGGCCAGGGGCCAGGGCCGCTCTTGGGATGGAGCAGCCACTGCGGGAGGCTCCCCACGGCCCGGTGCCTGCAGTGGCCTCGTGCCTCCTCCCGCACCTGCAATCTTCTCTCGGGACAGACCTGAGGACTCTGGGAACAGGAGAGCCAGGGGGGACAGGGCTTTGGCTTCCACAGGAAAACACACACGGCAGATTCTTGTCGGGTTTCTCGGGGTTTGATAATTGGAAGAGCAGCAGCACAGAAGCAGGAAAATCGAGTTTCAGATCCCAGCCCTTCTTCCCTGAAGCTAGGACTCCTTTCCTTCGGCTGTAACCATGGCAACCCACAGAGGCTGCCGCTCTGGATGACGGGGTTATGAGTGGCAGGGAAAACCATCAGCTCACACACAGAAAAGGTCCCCCGATGCCAGCCCCTTGCACTATATCCTGTGCTAGCTATCACCGTGAAAGTGGGAGACCCCAGAGGAGGCTCGGACGGGGGGGGGGACCATCTCTCCGTCCCCCCAACATATGAAAAACAGCCCTAGGGGGCGGCGCCTGGCTGAAAACGGTCAGATCCCCACAGTCATTAGGCATTTCCCACTGCAAAGATGGTCCTGCTCAGCCGTGTGTGTGTGTGTGTTTGTGTGTGTGTGTGTGAGAGAGAGAGAGGGCTTTATAGCCCTGCTGGTGTGGCTCCCTGGTTGAGGATTAAAAGCCAGACCCGCTGGCCCCTGGGCCGAAGGCTCTCTCTGCACAGGGGACGATGGCCCCGCGGGGAGCCCCTCTTACTGTCGAACAGGTGCTCGCTGCCGTCCTTGAGCAGGCAGCTGACGTTGAGCGGGATGAAGAGCTGGGCCCGGAGCGGGTCGCCGTACAGGTAACTGGGCAGCGCGAAGGGGCCCTCCAGGACCGGCACCAGCAGAAAGCCGCAGGAGGTGGCTTTGCGATGCCACCCCTGGACCTGGGGGCAAACACAAACACAGGGTCACCCCCAACCTGGTGCGGGCGAGAGGAAGCACCCTTTGGGGAGCGAAGCTGCAGGGTGGCGTCACATACTTGGACGGGCACCGTTAGGGATCGGGCAGGAAAATGCAGCCTCCCCTCCTGCCGAACACTGGAGACCCGTGAGCTAAGCCCGGTTCCTCTCTCGGCCCTCACGCCTGCAACGCCCGTGTTTGTTTGGGAGGAGGAGACTGGAGGGAGTCATTTCTTGCCTCCAGAAACCTTTCTCGCCCGGCTGGTGTGGCTCAGTGGTTGAGCACCCACCCAGGAACCAAGAGGTTGCCGGTTTGATTCCCGGTCAGGGTCCGTGCCTGGGTTGTGGGCTAGATCCCCCAGAGGAAGGCGTGTAGGAGGCAGCCAATCCATGATTCTCTCTCACACTGATGTTTCTCTCTCTCTCTCTCCCTCTCCTTTCCTCTCTGAAATCAATAAAAAGATATATTTTTTAAAGTGACAGGATTTGCTACACAATAAGCACCCCCTGAGCCCAGATCTTTTGGCCCCTTGGCCAAAGGCTCTCTCTACACAGGGGCCGATGATCCCGAGGGGAGCCTCTTTCTACCGAACAGGGGCTCGCTGCCCTCGAAGCGGGCCGCCATGCAGGTAACCGGGCAGCGCAAAGGAGCCCTCCAGAACCGGGACCAGCAGCGAGAGGAGGTGCCTCGCTCACCATCTCGAAGAGGACCGCGGCGGTCACCGCCATCCAGTGGAGCTTGATCTCGAAGGCCGCGTTTAGGGAGAAGTTGCCATGGTAATAGCAGCTGCACCACTCCAGCCGGTCCGTTCGGTTGTTCACGTCCACGTCCAGCGTCACAGTCCTCTGCTCCGGGACAGTGGCAGCTATGTCCGAGCAGAGAGAGGGAGGAGGAGGAGGGGAGGAGGAGGAAGAGTTAACACCCAGAGGGGAAACTGCAGCATCACCGAAGAGAAAAACCACAGATTCTAGAAGGTTTGGGGGAGATTCTAGAACCTTCCTGGAAATCATACAATCCAGAAGTTGCAAACTTCTGTAAAGGTCCGGATAATACATAGGTTTTGAAGGCTATGGGGTCTCCTATAGAGACCATTGTAATGGCTCAGGTCTGGATTATAGTGCAAAAGCAGACACAGGCATTACGTCAACATTGATTTTTATTTACAAAAACTGATAGGTTTTTGGGATGGTGAAACGGCCCTGTATGATACTATGGTGGACACATGTCATCGTACATTTGTCAAGACCCATAAAATGTACACCACCAAGAGGGAACCCTAACAAACCGTAGCCTTTGGGTGATGATAATGCCAATGTAGGAATGTCAGTGTAGGTTCATTGATGACAAATGTCCCACGCTAGTGGGAGATGTTGACAGTGGGAGGCGTGCAGGAGGCAGCTGATCAATGGTTCTTTCATCATGGATGTTTTCTCTCTCTCTCCCTTCCTCTCTGAAATCAATAAAAATGTATTTAAAAAAAAGAAAAAATTTATTATGAAGCAAACAAATAAACCAACACATTGGACCAGTTTACCTCCCCTGATCGAATCCCGCCCCTTCATTTATAGCTGAGGAAACAGCAGCCCAGGAGGGAAAACGCCTCGGTCAAGATCAGAGTCAGAACTCCGCCAGCTGAACCCCTGATCTTCCGATCTCAGGGACCCACCAAGGGACACAACTGACCAGCCATCCAAACCACCCCACACTCTGGGGGAAGTCCCCCCTTCTGGTCTCCACCCCGGAAGGCAACAATTCTCTAATCTCGCCTCCAGAAACCTCCTCAGGAGGCCTCACGCGCTGTTCCATGAACCGGGTCCTGCTCAGAAATGCCAGGTCGCTATCAAACTAGCTCACCCTCCCGGGTCTCCTGCTCAGAAGCCCTGCGCAGCCACCGAGGAGCGCTCTGGATCATCGAGACGTGGATGAGTCACAGCCTCCCCGGGTGCCTCCTCCTCTGGCCACCCTCGCTTGCAACGGTCCCCTTTCCTCCTGTTCCTGGTAACCCTTCCCCCCAGTGTGAGCCACGCGCTCACCCCTGCTCACCCCGAGGCCTGGCCAGGATCCCACGGACACCGCCTGGCCGGCTACCATACTTCAGGCGGAATAAGCCGGGGGCTCTGCCGCTCAAGTGTCCTTGAAACTGGCACACAAAGCCCTCCAGGCCTGCGGGCTCTGACTCTGGTCCTGCTGAGGCCACAGCGCAGGACGGTCAGGGCTCAGACGGCGGAGAAAGCACGCCAGCCCTCACGCTGCACAGAGCCGAGCCTTGGGAAGTGCCTTCCCCTCCCGGAGCCTGTGTCACGCACTCTGCAGCATACCGTGTTTTCCGGCCATGTATAAGACGACTTTTTAACCCAGGAAAATCTTCTTAAAGGTCGGGGGTCGTCTTATACACTGGGTGTCATCTTATAGGGCGGGTATATCCCAAACTCTATATTTTAACTGGAAAAGTTGGGGGTCGTCTTATACACCCAGTCGTCTTATGCGCCGGAAAATACGGTGTTAAAGCAACCCATTGTGACCTCTGATTCTGAAAGTGACCTTGTTTCCTTACGGACGCACGCCGCACTCTCCCCTGATGAACACCGTTTGCTGATCGGCCCCCTCAGCAGGAGCCAGCACTGGAGCCAGTACCGGAGCCTGCCCCGAACGGCCAGTGCGACAGCCACGGTGGCTCCGATCCCGGGTCCCCTGGCCTCACCCCCTCGGCTGGCGGCCCCACTCTGCCTCAGCCACCCGCCAGCGCGCACCACCAGGCCCTCCCGGGGGCCGGGCACCTACCTAAGAGCGCCGCGGCCTGGCTGCGGCCGCCGAAGCTGCGGCTGAAGGAGCTGTGCCGGCTGGCGTAGGAGGCCGGCCGGCTGGGCAGCCAGGGCAGCAGGAAGGCGGGGATCTCCGAGTGCAGCAGCTCCTCGGCCACGAAGGCCACCTCGAACCACTTGCGCTGGAAGCTGGCGAAGTCGTCCACGGCCGGCGTGTGCCAGGTGGTGGGCTGCTGCAGGGCCACTGGGGGAGCGGAGGGGAGAGAGCGCGCCTTGGGACACACGCTGTGACATGGGGGAGCCGTGAGCCCATCGCGCTCAGCGGAAGAAGCTGGCACAAAAGGCCACCCCGTGAGAGTCCCCTTCGTAAGATGTG
Organism: Lasiurus borealis; assembly: GCA_004026805.1. Lineage (NCBI taxonomy): Eukaryota > Metazoa > Chordata > Mammalia > Chiroptera > Vespertilionidae > Lasiurus > Lasiurus borealis. Next base: position 13,454 of record PVJN01022067.1, read on the forward strand.
CAGAGAAGACCAACCGGCAGAGACGGACAGGGGGCTGGTGGTGGTCAGGGCCTGGGGGAGGAGGAGCCTGGGACTGGCTGCTATGGGTCCGGGGTTCCCTACTGGGGGTGGGGGGGAGATGACCCGGAACTAGAGACGGTGGTGGCTGCACGGCATTGTTATTAACGTAGCAGATGCCCGGCAGTCCTTCCACTTGAAGGTACCACGGGTCACACCCCGAAATGAAGGGCAGAGGCCGAAACCGGTGTGGCTCAGTGGACAGAGCGTCAGCCTGCATGGACTGAAAGGTCCCAGGTTCGATTCCAGTCAAGGGCATGTACCTTGGTGGCGAGCACATCCCCAGTGAGGGGCGTGCAAGAGGCAGCTGACCAATGTTTCTCTCTCATCGATGTTTCTAACTCTCTATCCCTGTCCCTTCCTCTCTGTAAAAAATCAATAAAATATTAAAAAAAAAAAAAGAAAAGAAAAGAAATGAAGGGAAAAGGTGGCAGGGATACACGAGCGGCCACAAGGGGAAGAGCAAAGACCCAGCAGCCGGATGCCCTTCATCTTCAGGACGGGAGGCACCCAGCCCTGTGCCCGCAGGGGACCAGAGCTGTCTGTCTGTGTCCTGGCTGCCTCCGGAGCTGTGCGAGCCAGCTCTGACCAGCTGCAACTGCTCCCCTCTTGGGGATCGCTTTTCCTCATGAAAACAACCCACCAACACACACATAAACCATATCTGGGGAAATCTGTCGGCTCCTGACGGTCTTCCTGAAGAAATGGAGTCTGCAGGCGCGGCGAGGAGAAAGCTGTTTTACATGCAGGTTAGAGCCCGTCTGTCACCCTCAGAACCCCCTGCCCTGGGTCGGGGCGCTCTCATCAAAGCCAGGCACCCCAACATGAGCCTCGGGTATCTGCTCCCGCCAGGTCCCTTGCCCTCCTGTAGGGTTATCTCCCGTTCACACTGTTCTCACAAGAACGTCCTGCAGCTTTCAGAAAGCCGTGTCCCTCCAGCTCTGCTTTAATTTAAACACGAGCGCTCATGGCAGCTGACAATGTGGAAAACAGAGTGACCAGGAAGCTCACGCAGAAGTGCCAGCGTGTCCCTGGGCAAAGCCCTGCCCCCGAGGCACCAGCACGCCGTCTCTGACCTCGCTCGGGCTCTCTGTCCACCACTATCTTGTAGAAATAGAAGCCGTAGATGAAGGTCCGCCACACCTCGCCGGACGCGTGCGTGATGAGCTGCTCCTCCAGCATTTTCTGAGGGAGAGAGAGGGACACTGAGATTCCTGCAGAGGGACCTGTGAGGACTGAGTGGAGGGGAGGACAGCACCCCCAAGAGACCACACCCTGCACCCCCGTCAGCCAGAGCTGCACCCTGCTAAGTGCTGTGCCTCGTGCAGACAACGCTATAAAGTACAAATGCTTATTTTCACATCATCGGACATTTCAAACATACGGAAGAGTATAAAGAGAATCTGACTTTAACAAATTTAGTATTTTACTATACTGACATCAGATCTTTTTTAAAAAATATATGTATATATTTTTACATATATTTTATTGATTTTTTTACAGAGAGGAAGAGAGAGGGATAGAGAGTCAGAAACATGGATGAGAGAGAAACATCCATCAGCCACCTCCTGCATGCCTCCCACTGTGGATGTGCCCACAACCAAGATACATGCCCTCAGCCGGAATCGAACCTGGGACCCTTCAGTCCACAGGCCAACACTCTATTGACTGAGCCAAACCGGTTTGGGCTTAAAATGTATTTTTATTAGCGGGCTCTGTGCCCAATGGATAGCGCATTGGACTTCTAAATATATTGTTTATGGATTTCCGAGAGGAAGGGAGAGGACAGAGAGACAGAAACATCAATGATGAGAGAGAATTATGGATCGGCTGCCTCCTGCATGCTCCCGCAGTGGGGATGGAGCCCACAACCCAGGCCTGTGCCCTGACCATAAATCAAACTGTGACCTCCTGGTTCCTAGGTCGATGCTCAACCACCAAGCCATGCCGGCCGGGCTCAGACAGGTTTTTAAGTGATGTCTTTCAAAGCAAGACAAGCTCCTTCCTCGACTCCCGACAGTCCTCGCACTCACTAAAAACAGACCTCACCCACCGCCAGACCTCGCGGCTGGCCAGGGCGGTCTCACCTGCATGATGTCGATGGCCATGGCCGGCGTCTGGACGCCCTCCACGTTGTTCACCAGCCAGTGCACCACCTCCGCGCTGATGAAGCAGGAGGGCGAGAGGCCCTTCTGTTCCGAGAGCAGCTGCACGCCTGTCCTGCGTCCCGGGGCGGCGGGCGGCGGGCGCACCATGGCAACAGCGGAGAGAGAGGACGGTGAAGCGGGGACTCGGGCTAACGCGGTTGCTATCTGACGTGGGGATCCCCAGAGAGCGATGGCTCTCCCCTATTTCTGGACCCCGAGAGACGCCCGGACAGAACAAACAATGGTGGGAAAGTGGGGGGAAAGGAGAAGAGGAAGCAAAAAGGACCTGACATTTAGAGAACACCTCTGCTCGTCAGGTGTTAGACTGGGCGAGTTACGGAACTATTTTATTCAATCCTTACATCAAACCTGTGACCTCTATGACCCATTTTGCAAACAGGGTAAGTCTCGGGGACCAGAGAGGTCAAGGAACTCGCCCCAGGTCTCACAGCTGGTGAGCGACCAAGTCAGGTGGGACCCCGCCCAATGGCAATGCCCGAGCCCGGCCCCTCCCGCCCTGGGGCTCGCACCCACACCCTGCACTTACGAGGGGTGCTTCATGGCTTCCAGGATCTCGGCCAGGGTGGAGGCTGACGTCAAGGAGCTGGCTGCCACCTGCTGAGAGCTGGGACACAGGGCGCCCGGTCAGGAGGGCCAGGCAGGGACCTGAGGAGCCTTCCTTCCTACAGAGCTGGGACCCCGGGCAGCACTGACATGAAAGGCATCCCAGGGCCAAAACTGGTTTGGCTCAGTGGATAGAGCGTCGGCCTTCGGACTGAGAGGTCCCAGGTTCAATTCCAGTCAAGGGCATGTACCTTGATTGCGGGCACATCCCCAGTAGGGGGCGTGCAGGAGGCAGCTGATCAATGTTTCTCTCTCATCGATGTTTCTAACTCTCTATCCTTCTCCCTTCCTCTCTGTAAAAAAATAAAATAAAATAAAATAAAATAAAAAAATATATATAAAGCGCCCCAGAAAATTCTGGACCACTACATTCTGAGATTATCTCATGGGAGGGAGGGGGGTTTCCGACTTCCGAAGTGTATACATTAAAAAGCAAAAATAATTCCAAGAGATTTTATGTCCACACTTGCTTATTTTTTTTAAAATACATTTTGTTGATTTTAGAGTGGGGGAAAGGGGAGCCTACCACACCCACGCTGAATGGGGACTGAACCAGGCAGCTCGAGTACCCGCTCCCAGGCTGGGACAGGAGGCAGTCCCACCCGTCCACCGCCCCTGGCAAGTTCTTCACCACGAAATGGAACCTTTCTAATTCTCAGTCCCTGGTCCCGATTCCTGTCCACGTGGGTCTCCTGGTCTCCAGCCTAGACACCCCCAGTTCCTCTTTTCTCGCAAAAGCGGAAGAAAACCTGCGCCCCTGGTCTCGCAAGCGATGGGGAAGCAGGGCCTGCGCTCCGTCCCTAGGAACCAGGCGGCCCTCCCCGGCCAGAGCCGGCGGCTGGGGCTGAGCCTGTTGGCGCCTCCGAACTGGCCCTCCGCTGGCCACAGGGACGGGCAGGTACGGGAGGCATGGGAGCCGGCCCTTCGGCTTGCGACATGAAGGCAGCGGAGCGCTTCCACCGGCGCCGGCCAGGGACGGGGGCAAGAGTCAGGCTCCACAGGCCACGTCAGCCCGGGGAGGCAGGAACGGCCGGGCAGATAGCTAGGGAGCCATTATGCAACAAGGGAAATAAAAAAGAGGTTCCACTCGCCGAAACCGGTTTGGCTCAGTGGATAGAGCGTCGGCCTGCGGACTGAAGGGTCCCAGGTTTGATTCCGGTCAAGGGCATGTACCTAGGTTGCAGACACATCCCCAGTAGGGGACGTGCAGGAGGCAGCTCACTGATGTTTTTCTCTCATCGATATTTCTAACTCTCTATCCCTCTCCCTTCCTCTCTGTGAAAAATCAATAAAATATATATTAAAAAATAAACATAAAAGAAGTTCTTTCAGTGGTGTGACACGCTGTGGTATGGCCCATGTCCTCAAGCAAATGAGGTCCGCGCGGCTGCCGTTCCCTCGGATGCTCGGGCATTTCCCGTCTCCCAGCCTGGATGGCCTGTCTGGCCGCAAACAGGGACCCGTTCACTAGCCGTGCGTTTCTTCCAGTGGCACAGACCCGCTGCCCGCGACCACGTGCGAGGCCTCAGCCACGGACGCCACAGGGAACAGGACGGCCTGCCTCAGAGCCCCCTCCCCAAAGCGCCCCCTGCATGTCTGAACCTCCGCGGGGACCTCTGAGCTCTCCTGGGAGCAAGGCAGGCAGGGGGCGGGGCCTCGGCCGCAGCACAGGTCCTGGGGGGGACGGACTGGGAGTCAGGACCCGGGCCTCCCATCCCCACCGCCCAGGAGGAGTCTCACCTGCTGTCACTGGGGTTTGCCGAGGCGAAGCCCTGCTCCCCCGAGTTCTGGCAGCTCCCGAAGGCCTGGCTGTTGCCTCGGTCCACGGACTGGCCTGTGCTTACCCCCACGCTGGTGCCGTCCAACCCCGGGACGGCCGTCTGGTCCACAGACACCTGTACGTTAAAAAAAAAAAAGAAATCCTTTAAGACTATTTGCATGTACGGTCCTTTTCCTTTCTTTTTTAAAGGGGACTGGGAGCACTTCTGAAATGCAGCCCTACATGACCAGCTGCGTTGTTAGGTGCCACACAAATGACTCCTGCTAAGTCAGGGCATCTCAACCTTGACGCTGCTGCCACGTGGGGACGGATCAGTCTGCTGTGGGGGCTGTCCTGGGTGGGACAGAGAGCAGCACCCCCAGCTCCTACCCACTAGATGCCAGGAACACCCTCTCATGATCTCCCCCGGCCCGGTTGTAATGGATAAAAACGTCTCCAGACAGTGCCAAGTGTACCTGGGGAGGCAAAATTGCCCCTGATTCTGAAAAGAGCCATTTGGCTCTCGGTTTTGGGGTGTAAGGGGGGAGAAGGGGGGAAAACACACCAAAAACACGTAGACTCTGCCAGCACCATATGTGCATGGAGAGAGACAGCAAGAGGCAACTTGCAGTTACCAGTCCCCATCGGCTTCTAACCGGCAGGACTTAGGAACGGGGACCGCGCTGTCCTTCTAAACTGGGAGCGAATGGAGGGCTCCACCCAGCCCTTCCGTGCCGCCTCCTGGATCCTGGTGATGGGCTCCCTCTCTTCTCCTGCCCCTGAGAACCAGCCTCAACGGGAGGATGGCTCCAAAGTTTGCTTCATTCCTGCATTTCATTTCAGTGGGGAAGTGGTTCAGGAGCATCTCTCCATCAGAACTCTGAATCCTCAGCTTGTCAGTCCTAGACCCCGCCTTCCCCATGGGTCCCCTGGGGGCATGTTCCCCCGGTCCCCGCTGGAGTGGCCCCCTTTACCTTTCTCGGGCTGTCCACGTAGGTGGGAGTCATGGCAACGCTGGTGCTGCTCTCGGCTGGCTGGGCGGAGCTCTTGCCACCGTGCGCGGCTGCCTGCTGCTCTCCCAGGCACCTGGAAGGACATACACATGCCCAGTGGCTCTCGAGAAACAGCCCCCCTTCCCCACCCAGGAGGGCCCCGCGGTAGACAAGATGACGTGAAGACAGAGCTGTTGCTGTCACCTTTGATGTTGTTGTTGTTTTTAATCCTCACCCGAGGATGTTTTTTCCATTGATTTTTAGAGGGAATGGGAGGGAGAGGGAGAGACAGAAACATCGATGTGAGAGAGACACATCGACTGGTTGCCTCCCTCACACACACTCCGACTGAGGTCATCAAACCTTCAACCCAGATTCGCGCCCTTGACCAGGAATCCAACCGGAGACCCTCTGGCGTGCAGGCCGGCGCTCTAACCACTGCGCGCAACACCGTCCAGGGCTCAAAACCCTTTTTAAAAAGTTTTCTAACATCAAATATCTCGCCAGTCGCCTTCAAAAACTTCTTGGCAGTTTGTTTGTTCAAAACAGGATTCAACTGAGGTCCCTACATTGCACTACGCTGTCTCTTAGGTCTCCTTTAAGCTATAAACGCCTTCGTGCGGCGCCTCCTCTGAGCAGTCTGTCTGTGGAAAGCAGCTCGTGTGTCCTGGGAACGGCCGGCCTGGGAGGCCCGACGGCCCCCTTCCCTGCGCACCCCGTTCCTCTGGGCCTCGCTTCCTGAGGCCGGGGGCCGAGCCGAGGCGGAGCGGCACGGCAGACCTGTTCGCGGGCCGCCTCCTCCCTACATGCGTGACTCTGTCTGGAGGCCCCACGGCCCCTCTCTGGCGACGGCAGTGGCCGCTGATCATCTCCGCTGGGTCATCAGAGCCCACGCGGCGGCGATGTTCTCTCACGGTCCCCGCCTATTGGCCAGAACACCGAGGAAAGGAACAGGCCCCGCACAGCGACTTGGCTGCTCTGGGGTGCAGTTCGTCCGGGAAACGCGGAGCCAGTGCCGGTTCCTTCCCTGGTCCCCTCGCAGCACTGTCTGCTTCCCCCACGGCCCCCGGAACTGTGTGGCTTCCTCCGAGCCTCACGCTCGGTCGCCCACTGTGCCATCCCCTGGGTGGGCCACGGCCGGGAGAGCGGGGCCAGGAAGTCCTGGCTGCCTCCAGCGGTCTCCCTGATGCCAACGTCCACCCGCACCTGTTGAGCTGCCGTCTGGCCCGTGGACGAGCCATCAGGATCCGGGGACCCTTGTCTAATGGCTCAGGGGACGGGGCTGCCACAAAGTGACCGGTCATACGTATTGTCCACGTCCATCTGTGAGAACACGGCCTTCTGCTGGGCGGCACCAAGGTGGTAACAGCCGCCAGGTGTGGGGGAGGGGAGGGTCTCTGCTCGGACTCAGCGGCCACCACTGATCACCGTCCTCATCGCCAGGAGCAGGAAGCCGGCTGCTGGGTACCTGCTGCCCAGGAGGCTCATGGCCACGCGGCTCATCGGCCAAGGCCAAGACCCCAGGGGCCGCCGCCCTCTGGGAGGGCCTGACCGAGTGGACTATAGAGGGCATCTTAAAAGTTATCTTTCATGCCTGGCCGTGGTGGCTCCGTGGTTGAGCAGTGACCTAGGAACCAAGAGGTCAGGGTTCCATTCCCGGTCAGGGCACAGGCCCGGGTTGCGGGCTGGATCCCCAGGGTGGGGTGTGCAGGTGGCAGCCGATCCATGGTTCTCTCTCATCATGGGTGTTTCTGACTCTCTCCCTCTCCTTCTCTCTCTGAAATCAGTTTAAAAACTGTATTTGAAAAATTCTTTCTCATCATAAATAAAGTTGGGTCAGCTCGGTGCAGGAAATTAAAGAAGCACACCAATGAAAAACGCTGCATGAGCAAACTCGACCCAAAGGCTTGCTCCCTCTGCTCTGACCCAGCACAGAGAGAAGGAACCAGGTCACAGATCAGTCCCCCAGGAAGGCGCGGATCTCGCCGCTCTGTCCTGCCTCTTGCTCTGGGGCTGAGTCTCGCCCCTCACACGGGTCCACCCCCATCCTCCCCAAGCCATCCCTCCTCTTCCAGGCTGAGCAGCAGCAGGCTCCTGGGCGCCTCCTGAGTGCTGACTCACTGACGGATTAAAATGAGATCCCTGCCCCCAGCCCCCAGCTCACACCCTGCCCAGCAGCATATGCTCCTGGTTCTTTTCTCCCAGCAGGAAAGGCCTGGGGCTGGTCACCGCCGGGAGAGCCTGCCAGCCAGGGTCCTGGGGTCTCTCCGTGGGCCCAGAAGGTGTTTTTGGAAGAGGACCCCTCAGTCATGAGCCCAGCCTCTCCCCTCTCTCTTCCTCTCACGTGCTCCCCGTCAGCCTGCTGTTCCCCACGCCCATCCCTGGTGGGGGATGCTGCTGATAAACGGGGGAAGAGATGTACATGGGGGTTCAGAGATTTCTCATGTGTGTGTGCATGGGATATCCCTGTAGCGGGCACTCCATTTTGCTTTGAACCAAAAACTGTTCCACAAAATAAGTTCTACTAAAAACCAAACAAAAACACCAACCAACCACTGAAACAAACCCCAAACCTCGCTCCGGGCCTCTCTCCGCCCCGGCACTCACTTCTGGCTGGCCTCCATCTCCAACAGCGCGGACAGGGCCGAGGTCCCCTTCTTCCCCACCGGGGGGCCGGCTGCCTCCAGGGAGTGCGTGGAAATGGGCCCCGTCATCTGTAAGCCCTTCATGGCGGCCCCTTTCTGAAGCAGAGGAAGCAGAGAAGCCCTCAGCCGTGGGTCCAGCCTACCCCCACTCCCCTCCTCCCGTGGGCTCCCCGTCAGCCTGCCCCGGAACCCCTCAGCGCAGGCCTGATGCTGAGGGAGAGCAGGCAGCCCCGAAAGGTCACGTGTGGTACCATTCCGTCCTGTGACGCTGGGAAAGGACGAAAGGCATAGAGATGATGGGGAACAGGCCGCTGGCTGGCAGGGGGGAGAGATGAGGGGAAAAGAGGGCTGTAAGGCAGGGTGGGGAACCTTTCTTCTGCCGAGGGCCAGGTGGATCTTTATCACATCATTCGAGGGCCACACAAAACTATCGACGTAAAAATTCGCCCGCTCTAGCTAGGACCGGTCTGGCTCAGGGGATGGAGCGTCGGCCTGTGGACTGAGGGGTCCCAGGTTCGATTCCGGTTGAGGGAATGTGCCTTGGTGGCGGGCGCATCCCCGGTGGGTGGTGTGCAGGAGGCAGCTGATAGATGTTTCTAGCTCTCTGTCCCTCTCCCTTCCTCTCTATAAAAAAAAAAAAATCAATAAAATATATTTAAAAATAAAATTAGCCCGCTCGATCTGGGCAAACATTGTATGAACTTCTGATGCCTGGGCAGGGGCCAGACCACGTGATTTTGAGGGCCTTCTACTGATGGAAACTCTTCCATATCCTGGGATCTCCTGGAGGGGCCCCTGAGAAAGGAGGAGGCGGTTCCCAAACCCCAGACCAAGCGCTGCCCCCGAGGGGCCCCCCCCGGAACCCTCACCCGCATCATGCGATCGGAGCGGTGGCGCCTGCGGATGCGGTTCAGGCCCTCCACGAAGCGGATGAAGCCGTCCAGCAGCTGCCACTCCTCCTCGTCGGCCCGGGGCCGGTCCCCGTAGATGTCGCAGTGGGCCTCGCCCTCCGTGATGCGCTTGGTGGCTGTCACGCAGGCGGGCAGCAGCAGGAAGCGGGTCCGCCAGAACTTCAGAGACTCGATCAAGCTGTGGGGGAGCCGGCGCGGAGCAGGGGGTGGTGATGAGAAGGAGTAGGTCTGGAAAGCACCATCCCAGCCCTCTCCCTGCAGCTGGGGTGTGAGGGTTCCTCTCCCCATGATGGGCCACAGTTCAGGGGGCTTCACTCACAACGCAAGCTCCTTGTATGCCGAAGATAATTAAAAAATAAATTCTGGCCGAAACCGGCGTGGCTCAGTGGATAGAGCGTCGGCCTGTGGACTGAAAGGTCCCAGGTTCGATTCCGGTCAAGGGCATGTACTTTGGTTATGGGCACATCCCCAGTAGGGGGCCTGCAGGAGGCAGCTGATCAATGTCTTTCTTTCATTGATTTTTCTAGCTCTCTCTCTCTCTCTCTCTCTCTTTCTCCCTTCCTCTCTGTAAAAAAATCAATAAGCAGAGACCAGTTTGGCTCAGTGGATAGAGCGTCGGCTTGCAGACTGAAAGGTCCCAGGTTCGATTCCGGTCGGGGGCATGTACCTTGCTTGTGGGCACATCTCCACTGTGGGGCGTGCAGGAGGCGGCTGATCGATGTCTCTCTCTCATCAATGTTTCTGACTTTCTATCTCTCTCTCTTCCTCTCTGTAAAAAAATCAATAAAATATATTTTAAAAAATCAATAAAATATATTTTAAAAAATTAATAATTCCTTCTTTAAAAAAAAAAATCCCTGTAGCAAAGTTGACCACTTTAATGTGGTTAAGTGTACATTTCAGTGGCATCAGCACATGCCCCCGGTGGTGCGACCATCACCACCACCCACCCCATCGCTGAGTTTTTCACCCAAACGCAGAGGTGCTTTTAAAACCGACATCATTTTTGTAATCAAAGGCCGGAAGCGTTAAAATATGGACACACCCAAAGAACGTGTGTGCACACATGCCTAACCCACGGACACAGACCATAGGGTGGTGAAGACCTGGGGTGGGGGGCAGGGGCAGGCTGGAAGGGTCAGTGGGGGAGGCAGGGGGACGGACATATGTAACACTTTCAACAACAAAAGATGAAAAAGATAGAATAATAAAATAATAAATGAATAAATATTGTTTAGACAAAGACAAACAAAAACATACAAGGCGGCCCACTGGCCAGCAGAACCGCCCTCTCACCTGAAGTCCTCGGAGCCGGCGGAGCAGATGTACTGGTCCAAGTAGTTCCACTTGTACTCCTCCAGCCGCTCGTGGGAGAACTCCACCCAGCAGGACACGAACTCCGAGTCTGAGTGGGAAGGGCACAGGCTGTAGGTGTAGTGGATCTGGGCCGATTCGTAAGGGTACCTGAAAAAAAAACGGGGCACGGCCGCAAGTCCAAGAGAGAACCTTCCCCGATTCCTGCCTACCGTTCCCAAAACACTTAGTGCCCTCCTCCCCTGCCCCCAGCATTCAACCACCTCATCCCTGGGGCCGGAGAGGAGATTATTCCGATCTCCACATTCCCCTGCTTCTCTCCTCACATTCTTCATTTCCACCTGGCTTGTTAAGAATCAAGTGAGCCCTATAACCGGTTCGGCCTGCAGACTCAAGGGTCCCAGGTTCCATTCTGGTCAAGGCCATGTTACCTTGGATGGGGGTGTGCAGGAGGCAGCTGATGGATAGTTCTCTCTCATCGATGTTTCTCACTCTCTATCCCTCTTCCTTCCTCTCTGTAAAAAAATCCATAAAATATACTTAAAAAATAAAAGAACCAGACGAAATGTTATGAACAGAATCAAGTCCCTTTTGGGAGTCTGGGAACTACAACCCTAACGTAAGTCTAGGAAACAAGACAGTAGCTCCAGGAGATGACGATGCCACTCACTCCAACGCCTCCGTGTGAAGTGCGTGTGGCCCATGTCATGTGGGCATGTGGGCAGCACGGGGACGCAGGGCAGGCAGGAGCGGGAAGCCTGACCTCTCCCGGCACTCACTTGGGCAGGTAGCGCGTCACCGTGATCATCTTGTCCTTCAGGGTCACTTTGTGGAAGGTGCGGCCCATGCTCAGCCAGTACTGGTCCTCCTCCTCGGGCAGGTTCCGGGACACCAGGCCTAAGAGGGGGGGGAGGGGAATGTTATTTTCTACATCTGGTGGCAGGTCATTCCATTCAGAGGCCATCGCTTCTCTTCCGTAGAGAGTCAGAAAAGGAGAGACACTTCCTTTGGAGAGGTAGATTCATGGAAAAGCGTTATCCTTTGGGGGGGAAAAAAAAAAGTTAAAGTCCTGAAGGCAGCAGACTTTTCTGTGATGAACCCACCAGCTGCAGATCGGAGCCTGGGGCTGCTGATGGCACCTGGGTGACACACTCAACGCCGAACAGCCGGCGTGGCTCAGTGGTGGAGCATCAGCCTAGGAACCAAGGAGATCAGGGTTTGAGTCCCGCTCAGGGCACACGCCTGGGTTGGGGGCCCGATCCCCAGTGCGGGGCCTGCTAGAGGCATCTGATCCACGATTCTCTCTCATCATCGGTGTTTCTCTCTCTCTCTCTCCCTTCCTCTCTGAAACCAATGTACAAAATCTATGTTTCTTAAGAAATGAAGCTACAATAGTTCCGGTGCTCAGAAAGCTTCCTTATTCAGTCGAGACCAGAACAGGAAAAGAAAAGGCAACACGTGATAATATCACAGGCGGCTTTCAAGGAAAACCCCGAGGGAGTCTGAGGCTCCGTCATCCACATCGGGGCCTGGACCGGGGGACCGCTGAGCCCCTCTAGCAAAGCCACACTTCTCCGATCCTCTGGCCGGGGGCGGCTTAATGGAGCCAAAAGGAGCGGAGATTTCGAGCTCGGGGGACAGGGGGTCTCATTAGCTCTACGGAGGGAGCGGGAGATTAATGGCTGCTCATCGATTGTTCCAGGAAGTGGCCGCTGCTTTCTGATCCTGGGCGCCGGCGCTCTCATCTTCTCTGCCGGCGCCACTGCAGCAGGCTCTCCAGCGCCTGGCCCCAGCTCGGCCGGCGTCACCCCGTCTCTGCCGCTGGCTGGCCCCTGTCACTCACAGGTGACCCACCCGTTCTTGCTCCAAGTCAGTAAGCGTCAGTGATAAACAAGAGATGAATCCAGAACAGGAAAAAAAAAAATTAAAAAAAAAAAAAGGAAGTATAAACTTCAGGTTTAGGTGACGCTTGAGAACCTGCTGTGTGTCAGCTGCCGTGTCAGACACAGAGGGAAGTTTCTGGGCCTGGAATAGTCACTGCCTGCTTTGACAGATCAATCCCAGCTCAGCTGAGGCAGGCCGTGACATTCCTGAACTTGGCCATTCTCATTCTTAAAGGGAGAGCTATCGATGAGAGTTTTAGGATAAATCTGTGCCTAGGGGAGACCTTATTCCTCTCAGAAAGTAAAATTTAGGGGAGATATTTTTGTGTTGAAAAACAATTACTCCTAGCCCTGCTGGTGTGGCTCAGTGGACAGAGCATTGGCCTGCAGACTCAAGGGTCCCAGGTTCGATTCCAGTCAAGGGCATGTACCTTGGTTGCGGACACATCCTCAGTAGGGGGTGCAGGAGGCAGCTGATTGATGTTTCTCTCTCATCGATGTTTCTAACTCTTATCTCTCCCTTCCTCTCTGTAAAAAAATTAATAAAATATATTTTTTTAAAAAATAAAAGAAAGAAAAATAATTACTCCTAGCCCTGCTAGTGTGGCTCAGTGGGTGAGCATTAACTTATGAACCCGGAGGTTACCGATCAATTCCCTGGTCAGGGCACATGCCCAGGTTGTGGGCTACCATCCCCAGAGGGGGGCGTGCAGGAGGCAGCCCATCAATAATTCTCTCTCATCATCGATGTCTGTATCTCTCTCTCTTCCTCTCCCTTCCTCTCTGAAATCAATAAAGATATACTTGAAAAAGAGAAAAGAAAAATAATTACTCCTACATTTATCTATTCCTTAAGCATCTTGAGAGCCTGCTTGCACAAATTGAGTAGAAAAGAAAAAAAAAATACAGCCCTCGCTGGTTTGGCTCAGTGGATAGAGCATCGGTCTGTGAACGAAAGGATCCCGGAACTCCCAATAAAACTGTATTAAAAAAAATTTACATAGCGTAGTTTCCGGTGTATAAGACGACCTCCAACTCTTCCAGTGAAAATAGAGAGTTTGGGATATACCCGCCCTATAAGATGACACCCTGCGTATAAGACAACCCCCGACTTTTGAGAAGATTTTCCTGGGTTAAAAAGTCGTCTTAGATGCCGAAAAATACGGTACTAGTATATACATATCTATCTATCTACCTATCTACCTACCTACCTATCTATCTATCTATCCATTTTTTTTTTTTTCAAGAAGAAAAACATGTAAGTCCAAGGAGAACTCACCTCGGCTGTACAGGGGGCTGCTGCTCAGCGGGGGCGGGGCAGCGGGGCTGGGTTTCTGCGCCTTGGGCTGCACGATGATCTGATAGCCCTGCATGAGCCGCTGGCAGATGAACTCCTCAAACACCTGCTGGGCCGTCATCTGCACCCCCTCCTCGTCCCTCCTGCAAAAGCCAGCGACTGCTCACACGCACATGCTGAGCCCGGGGTGGAGTGAGTGACACCCGGAGTCCACACTCCCACCCTCCCTCCCCTTCCCTTCCACCCCGAGAGCCGGCACGGGTAACGGGTCCCCCGAGGCTCATCAAATGAACAGTCCACAAACCCGTTCTGGGAGAAATGATCCGTGCAGGAGGGGGGAAAAGAAAATCACGCCGAAACCGATGTGGCTCAGTGGATAGAGCATCGGCCTGCGGACTGAAAGGTCCCGGGTTCGATTCCGGTCAAGGTCATGTACCTTGGTTGGGGGCACATTCCCAGTAGGGGACCTGCAGGAGGCGGCAGATCGATGTCTCTCTCTCATTGATGTTTCTAACTCTCTCTCTCTTCCTCTCTGTGAAAAATCAATAAAATATATCTAAAAAAAAACACATAAAGAAATAAAATCACAACTGTCGCAGAAAACATGAGAAGGGATCATGAGGGGAAATGGTTAAAGGAGGCAGGTCAACAGAACTCCAAAGAAAAATAGCCCAGTTGGTGTGGCTCAGTGGCTGAGCATCGACCTATGAACCAGGAGGTCAGGGTTCATTCAATTCCTGGTCCGGGCACTTGCCCCGGATTGTGGGCTCGATCCCCAGCAGGGGGCGTGCAGGAGGCAGCCGATCCCTGATTCTCTCTCATCATGGATGTTTCTCTCTCTCCCTCTCCCTTCCTCTCTGAAATCAATAAAAGTATTTCCTTTTAAAAAAGAAAAATGAACAGTTCTCGCATCGTAACATTTCCCAAGCATAAGATGACACGAGTTTGGAACTTCAGTGATGTGACGCACACCTGGCCGCGCCCGGACCGCCCGCCGCACCCGTCCTCTGCGCACCTGTCCATGTCGGCCTCCGGGAGGAGGTCGTAGCAGCCCTCGGTGTAGTCGTTCTGCAGGCCCTGGCGGTCGGGGAAGTAGTCGGTGGTGAGGGGGAGGCACGCCGGAGTCGTGAGCGACTTCCAGTCCACTCCAACTGTGCAACAGAAGCCTGGCACTACAGGGGGGGCAGACAGCGTCAGAACTGCCTCGTGCCAACGGGGGAGGCACGCGTGGTCGCCACGGCCAGCGTGGGACGGTGGCGGGGCGGGGAGGGGAGGCAGAGGAGGGGGGGACGGGAAGGTGGGGAGGTCACGGTGAAAGGTGACAAAATTTCCAGGCATGGGGATGGGGAGGGAGAAAGAGAAAGAGAGAAACAGTTTGTTAGACAAGGCAAGGCGCGTGCGGCGTATCCAGTCCCCTCATGCAAGTGGGATGCCGGCCGATCCTCTCGCGTCCTGCCGGTCGGAGCGCTAAGCTGCGGTGGCGAGGCGGTTACTGCGGGGCAGGCGGAGGTGCACGTGGAAGCAGGCCACGTCCCCAGGGCAGGGGACGGCTGGAGGGCGAGCCTCCCGGGGTGGCGGGGGGGGGGCTGGCGGAGCGAGAGGGAGAGCGCGGCTGGATCTGGGAGCAAGCAGCGCGCGGCAGCGGAATGTGGGAATCCTTTAGCAGAATGTGGGAATCTTTTCGGAGTGGCACCCATCAGTCCCAGGGCCAAAAGGGGAGGGAGAGGTCAGGGGTGCTTGGGACAGTTATGAGGCCGGAAGTGTGCGAGACTGAGCGGAACAACCTGGAAAGGCAAGCTGCAATGGGTGGGTAGAGTGGGCCTGACCACTGGGGTCTGCCCCCAAATCGCCTGCCTGCTCTGTGGTTCAAGCGGGGTCTCTCCACCTCGGCACTACTGAGGCGCTCACACCGGATAATTCTGTGTGGGGCGGGGGGAGGGGGGCTGCCCTGTGATTGTGGGGTGTGGAGGGGCATCTTTTCCATAGAAAAGATGATCAGAACAAATGCAACCCATGGACGCTAGTCACGAGACGCCAACGGCATCTCCCGGTTGTGAAAACCAAACATGTGTGCACACATTGCCACGTGTGCCCCCAGGACAGTCCCCTCCCCCAGGGGAGCATCAGTGAGTTCAGGTCATTGGGGGGTTATTTAAGTCACTGAAGCGAAGACTATTTCCCCCAAGTCTCCGCACAAAGGAGCGTATGAAACAGAAACACCCCCCGCCTGTGCCCCTGAACCCCGGGGTGAGTCCCTAATCCGGCCTCTCTGCCCGGTGCTGTGTCCTTCGGTGTGGTTTATCCGTTACCTCAGCGGCCCGCCCCCTGCCTCCGTGGGGTGTCTGTGTGTACCAGCCCCTTTAAACAGCGGCCACACCTGACTGCCCAACGATGACAGGACCAGAACCCTCTCTGCACAGGTGCCTCTCCAGCATGGGGACCCACCCTGATCGGTGCAAGGGATCCCTCTGAACCCCGGGCTGCAGGACAGGAGGAGGGCCGGGCGCAGGGTCATCGCAGGAAATATGCCCCATGCTGCCATGGGGAACCTCATTTGACCTCCAGTCGGCCCAGCTCCATGATCCACACAGGCTGATGTTTGGTTTGTTTGCTTCCATTCTACTTTATTAAGTGATGGTAAGAACGCTCAGTTTAAGTGCACCCCACAGTACTATTAACCAGGCACAGAGCCGAACGGCAGAGTTCTAGAACTCACTCATCTTGGGCAGCTGAAACTTCATGTCCACGGACTAGCAACACCCCATGTCCACCTGCTGCCTAAGCGCCTGGCAACCACCCTTCCGCTCTTGGAGTCCATGAGTTTGACTATCACAGGTCTTGTTAACTCATTAACATTTCAACAATTTGCCAAAACTGGTGTGGCTCAGTGGATAGAGCGTCGGCCTGGGGACTGAAAGGTCCCAGGTTCGATTCCGGTCAAGGTCATATGTACCTTGGTTGGGGGCACATCCCCAGTAGGGGGTGTGCAGGAGGCAGCTGATGGATGTTTCTCTCTCATTAATGTTTCTAAGTCTCTATCCCTCTCCCTTCCTCGCTGTAAAAAAATCAATAAAATATATATATATTTTTTAAAAAAAGACATTTCAAGAATTCGAAACAGAGTCCTGGCCAGCCAGCTCAGTTGATTAGACCATTGTCCTGATCGGCCAAGGTTGTGGGATGGGTGGAATATCAGATCAATGTTTCTCTCTCTCTCTCTCCCTCTTTCTCTTCTCTTTTTCTCTCCCCCGTCTCCTCCTCTCTCTAAAATCAACCACTCAATAAAAAAATTGTTTAAGTTCTATGTGGATTGTCAACACACAGGGGTGAGGGCCCCCAGGCCCATAGTGGTCAAGGGCCGGCTGTGATGCTGATTCAGCTACCTCCATAGAAAAGATGATCAGAACGAATGCAACCACGCCAGACGCCCCCAGCTACAGGCGTGTAAGAGTCCCAGCTCCATTACTTCTTTCCACCTCCCCCCAAAGCCACCGCTGGGTGCGTAAGGGCTACGGCCAGCTCTGGACGGGCCAGCAGCCTCAGGAAAGTCTGCTACCCTCCCCACGCCCCTCTGAATCCCTTTCAGAACAGGTCGCTTCGCCACGCCCTTCTCCCTTTCCATCCAAGGGGCTGCAGGGTCCTCCCTCCCCACACTGCCTTCTGGTACCGCCCCCCCAGAGCCATGGGGGGTTCCAGGCCATCCTCTTCCCGCAGGGGTCCTCCTCTTGCTTCCTCGTGCCCGGGCCACCCCACAGGCCCGCCTCCTTCCCACCCTCCCCAGCCAGCCGCCCCTCTTACTTGGGTCCGGAGAGGTAGAGACACTGTCCTCCAGAGAGTCCTTATTCTGGGTCCTGGGGTTCATCCCTACGGAAAAGAGGGAAACAGCTGGTTTCAAAGAGGCTCATTCTTCCAAAAAAGTTCTCCCCGTGGTCTGAAAAGCCCAAAGCTAGCCCAAACCAGTGTGGCTCTGTGGATAGAGCATCAGCCTGCGGACTGAAGGGTCCCAGGTTTGAGTCCGGTCACGGGCATGTACCTTGGTTGCGGGCACATCCCCAGTAGGAGGTGTGCAGGAGGCAGCTGATCGATGTTTCTCTTTCTCTATCCCTCTCCCTTCCTCTCTGTAAAAGAACCAATGAAATATATTAATAAATAAATAAAATCAAAGCCCAAAGCTAGAGCTAAAAATAAAGATGCAAGCCAAGTTCTGAGGACTTCCAACAGCACAGGCGTCAGTCAAAGGACAAGGGCCCCTCTAGAACCCGGGAATGAGCCGGAATGCGCCTCTGAGGTTCTCAGTTCTATGCTTTGCCCACTGAGACCTTGCCAAAAGCAGTGTACCGCTTAGAGTAAGGGAAGGGATGCATTTCAAAGTCATTTGAAACGCAGTGAAGCCATCTTTAGCAAGCAGAAAAGTAATCTTTAGCCAGCACCAAACGACCTATTTCAATTTCCTCCTCCCCCAAATCATGGCTCTCGCCACCTGAAGAGAACACATAAGATTTCGCCTCTAACTAGGCTGAAAGAAAAACAGAGTCTTTGACATGCAACTTATTAGCATTTCAACAGAAATGTAATACAACTCGTTTTAAAACACACCTGTAAGTATTTCAATGTCCCTTTCAACACATGAAAATCAATAAAAAAATATATTTAAAATGGACTTTTATTGATTTCAGAGAAGAAAGAAGAGGGCGAGATAGAGAGAGAGAAAAACATCCAGCCCACACGGTACCACTGGAACCACTCCAGTCCAGCTCCCCGCAAGAAGCTTTACTTTCTCTTTCTTTTAAGAGAGTGGAAAGGAGGGAGGGGGAGAGAGAGAGAGAGGAACATTGATGTGAGAGACACATCGATTGGTGTCTTCCACATGCACCCTGACCAGAGCTGGGGATCGAGCCCGCAACCGAGATAGGTGCCCTTGACCCGAATCAAACCCAGGACCTTTCAGCCCGTGGGCCGACACTCTATTCACTGAGCCACACTGTCAGGATCCGGGCTTTCCTTTCATGATTGTTACCCCTCAGGGTACTGCTCCAAACAGAATCCCGAGCCAGATCTCCCTGCGGTGGGAAGAATTGGTGTCTGGACCTTTTGGCTTCTTCTCGGGCCTGAGCCCAGTGCCTGGCGCTCCAGACACACTTCTGGGAACGGGGGAGTGGGGAGTGTGAAGAAATCAAGCCCTGGGGGCTGAGGATTCCAAACCAAGCAAGGCAGGCAGAGACCATCCGATGCTGGAGGAGAGGAACCCAGTTCACGGTCTGAGAATGAACGCTCCAGGTTGTGAGAGAGAGAACAACCTTCAGCAGAGAGAAAGCTGACCCCAGAAGGCTTTCGGCCTTCCTTCAACTCCCTGATCGGTGCCAGGAACCGTTTTACACTCTGGAGATACAACTGCAAACAACAACAAAGGAAGACCCAGCCCAGCGGTGGGGCTCACAGGGTGAGCGTCGACCTATGTCACGTTTCGATGCCAGGGCTGGGCACCTGCCCGGGCTGCGGGCTCAGTCCCCCGAGTGGGTGGTCCGGGAGGGAGCCGGTCAGAGATTCGCTCTCATCATTGCTGTTTCTCTACGGAAGGGCAGTGAGCAGGCTTCTGAGCTAATTCAGGCGAAAGATGATGGGTGGTAGGTTGGACCGAGCGAGGAGGGGTGGAGGTGGTGAGAGACGGTGAGATTCTAGCTCGCTCCTGAAGATCAATCTGACATGGCAACAACACAGGATGGTTTTGTGGCATTTTTTTTCGTGGCCGGATAATGCGATTGACCGGAAAGCACAACCTCAAAGGTGGGAGTTCAAGTCCCATGCGAGGCCCTGGCTCCAGACCACCTCCTGTTAACCCCTGACCCCTCTGAAAACACGTGCCATTGGTCCTAAAGGGACAGGGCAGGAGTAAGGATGACGCTCCTTCCCTACATTTCCCATCCATCACCCAGACTACAATACCGAGGTGCCTGGGCCTTCTCTAAGATGCTAAACATTCTAGAACGTATTTGGGTCACTGAACGCACACAAACAAATTAGAAGAACTGTGTAGGTCGTCCCGATGCTTCCCACACACGGCAGCTTGGCCTTGGAAGTGTACGTTCACTTGTCAATACACGGGCGGGGACCACGTGGGGATGAGCAGAGACGAGCTCTCTCAGGCTAACAGAGAGACGAACAAGGAAGCGATGGGGTCAGAGCGTGCTGTGGGGTCACGCGTGCGAAGCGCGGTGGAAACACGCCTGACAGCTCCTGGGGGGGCCTGGGAGGAGGGGGGACAGGAGCCTCAAGGGAGGGCTGCAAAGGAGGGGCATTGCTGGAGCAGATTCATCCAGACCAAGCGGCCGTTTCCCGAGCAGAATCAGGGGGTGAAGAAAGAGAAAAAGCATGTTCTAGACGGAGGCAAGCCTGCGACCTGGGCACGTGCCCCGACCCGGGATTGAACCTCCTGGTTCACGGGTCGGCGTTCAACCACCGAGCCACACGGGCCGAACCAGAAAGACAAAGAAGGAAGAGGACAAAATACACCACGCCGTTCCCCTCTGGGCCTGTCCTAGCTGCTTTTAAGGAGGGGGTTCGCTCCCCCCTCCCCACATACACACACACACAATGGAAAGCTCTTTCAGGAGCCGCGCTCTCTCCGTCCCTGGCCCTGGTGCTGCCAAGCTCACAAGTCGTCCTCGGTCACCACTCGCCGACAGGCCGGTGATAAATGGGGCCTGAGCGGCCTGTTCCGGCCTGTTCCCGGCTAAAAATGTACCGTGCGGCCCATTTACCATTCCGTGCCTTAGACAGCGCTGCTTCCAAATAGGTCACCCCAAATGGTGGCCGA
>PVJN01022068.1:0-33883 GCA_004026805.1 Lasiurus borealis
TAAAAAAATCAATAAAACATATTTTTAAAAAAGATACGTCAGTAGCACATCATTATATTTTACTTGCTACATGCTGATTCAATAGCAACAAATATGCTCACGAACCCTCATAATATTATAAAATTATTGGTAATTTCCCATTTTTAAAACGTAAAGTTAGATGTAAGTATTTGATTTAATGTATATATTTTTGAAACGTGCTTTTGGTGTTTCCATGCATTCCTGTATGGCTGAAGCCAAGATCCTCCTGCCTTATCAGTACTTAATTAATTCCTTGCATATAAAAGAACTGATACAAAAATACAGCCTGCCTTAGGGAGAGCTTACTTGAAATATATCCATGAATCCTATCTTGCCTTCCACCACTCTGTCATCATAATTGTTTTTGTATCTGTCTATTCATGCATGATTGGGTATTTGACATAAATTGCTGTATGTTTTGCCGGGGCCAAATAGCTCAGTGGGTTGGAGAATCATCTCAATATGTCAAGGTTGCAAGTTCCATCACCGGCCGGGGCAATTACAAGAATCAACCGCTGAAAGTATAAAAGTAACGGAACAAAAGAACTTCTGTGTGTGTGTGTGTGTGTGTGTGTATCCCCATTTTCCTCTCACTCTAAAATCAACATGTGTGTTTATTTACCCAGTCAGTCCACACACATGTGAACACCAGTATAGCCCAGGAGCCCTGTAGTGACCAGCAGCCAGAGTTCTCATGAGGGCAGAGCAGGCAATGCTCCAGAGAACAGTATGGGAGGTCCTGTTGCTATAAGTGTGGCAGTTGGGGAATCTGGGCTGAGCTCCACAGTCACCCACAGGGAATGATGACATCCTGGGACTAAAAGTAAAGAAACTGGGAGAAGTTTTGAGCTAGGATATATCCCTGTGGTCTCTGCAACTCCCATTCAGGGGTTTTAGGCTGGGTTATTTCACATTCAGATGGTTGAGAAGCCCAGATTCCTCTCAGATGGGCAGGTAGGTGGGTGTGGGCAGGCAAAAGCTCAGGGCAGTTGCAGGGAGAATTGGTGCTGGGCCATGTGTGTGACTCTGAGATCCTCCCTCGTCACAGTCTAGTCTGGTGGTCTCTCCGTTCTTTGGGTTTATGGTTAGTGGGAAAGTGAACAAGCTCTGCTGCAAGAGTTCCTGAGGGATCTTGACCTTGGAGTCAGCACGTGCTTCAAGAAAACTTGTAATCGAGGCAGGAATAATGAAGTGCTCCAGCCTTGCCCTGCCCAGGTGGGGAGAGAAGCTGTCTCTGCAGAGGCTGATTCCCTCTCTTCCCAGCAGGAGAGGTTACAGGCTGATGAGCCAGGTGGTCCTGTTCTGGGTTACAAGTGTCTTAAAGTTTAGTCACCAAAGGACGTTCTAGATATTTATCAATCTAGAGAGAGTGGTCCTGATCTTTCCTTTATGGGTAAACATCCACCCTGCTGGACTGAGACTGGTCTACTGGCATTACAGCCCATGCCGCTACACTCTTTCCTGGCTGTGCCTGGAATGGTCCAATGAAGGTGATACATGCCCCTGACTGAGTGGACTTGATGGACCCTGAACTCTGGGCACAGTGTGCTGCTGGGTGTGTGGTTGAAGCAGCAGAGTGGTTGGAGTCTGAGACTGGGAGGGAGAACGCCTGATCAGGAGGGTAGCACCTTAATTCTTAATGTTTCCTTTAAGAGAGAAAATTAGGATGGCTCAGCATTTGTGGGATCCTAAACATCCAATGTTTTGGAAGGCACATAATAATGGCAGAAAATCACTCTTTGTTCAATATTGAGTTATTTTGCATTGCTGACCAAGGCTTTGAAAGAAAGTCTGTATGACTTTGCGGTTCTCATTTGCAGCCTGATGCCTCTATCATTGGTGAGGTCAATAGTCACCCAGCAAAGGACTTGTATGCATGCATATAAGCATAACCAATGAACATAGACACTGGAGCAGTTGGGGTATGCCTGGGAAGGAGGGGGTGCAATGGGGAGATATGTATAAAAAATTAATTAAAAAAAAAGAAAACACATATTTCCCATCATCTTAGGAACCAACAGACCACTCCTTGGTGTAGCAAAGTGTAGCAATGTAGTTTACTGTTGTTATATGAAGCCTGTTACCCATGCTACACCATGATTCAAGACAAAAAATTTCATTTATTTGTAATTAGAAATAAATATTTCACAACATATAAAAAAAATAGTCACCCAGCATAGGAGTCTTTTGTTGTGCTTGTGTGAAAAATATTAAATATATTCTCTGTTCACTGTAAGTATTACATAATTCTCAGCAATGTTTAGTTGAATTCTTCCCCACATATTGGACAAGAGCCATGAGCCATGATGAGTGAAATTTCATAGGGTGATGTCATTTGTTGTAAGACTCAGGTTTAAATAGAACAACTATTAGGACAGAAACACTACACTATATTCATAGTGGGAAAGACGGCAGTTAAGTGGAGAGGGGAAAGCCTCTTCTGAACATTTTCCACAAATGATGAAAAGGTCTGTGGCTGGTGTGATCTTTGTGTACAGACATTCTTAGGGCTTCCATAGCTGTTTTCTGTAGCTAAAATCATTGGCAGAAAAAATAATCGAGATTTTGGAGTCCTGTGGCCCATCTAGGATGATCAGCTCAACATTTCCTCAACTGGCAATACCTCCAAGCTCAGGAAGGATAATCCTATAATCAGTCCCAGGATGTATCTTTTAGCCAGTCAGTATTCCTATGGATTCCACTGACAACAGACTTCACTACTGGCCAATACTACTATTTGCTGCCCCTGAGACAAGGCTTTTCCTCCCAGGGAATTAGGAGAGAGATGGTAGAGCCCATATAGGGTTGCCATTTTAATTTTCTAACAAGACAGGGATGTCCAGGTCTTTATTTAGAAGTGCTTCTTAAGGCTTTATTAAGTCTATTTATAACTGACATGCAACAAAATGCATGCTTCTAATGTGTACTATGCGGTGAGCTTGGACATATGGATAAAACTGTAAAAATATCACAGGTGAAATATCACAGTCATATACAGAAAAGAGCCCATCTTCCCTTTTGAGACTGGCTCTCTTACATGAACTCCTGTCCACTGAAGGCCTAAGCTGAAAACATAGGCTGACCCTGGCCTTCCCTCCCACCCATATCCTTCTTGGCCAGGACTCCCTCCCACACCCACACCCACACCCACTGCAACTGAGTTAACCCCCATCTCTGACCCCTGAAGGGGGTTATACCTTCCTTACTACCTCCATATTCTAAGTTGTAGCCAAAGGGACCATAAGCATGAAGACTTCCCATGCCATTTTCCCACTCAGAACCTTTCAGGTTCCTCCAGGATGAAAGCCTGGCCTCTGCCTGCTGTCCTGTGAGCCCCACACAAACCCTTTTCCTGTTTTCACAGATCCCTAGGGGCTTCCCACATTCCCCTTTATCTGATCTGCATAAAAGAAAACAAGGTCAGAGCCATGCCCAACCCTGCTTTCTAAAAGGGGAAACTGAGGCTTGGAAGACTCAGGTCACATTGCTCTCTAGGTGAGCTACCACCTGAGCCCAAACCACATGTTCTTCCTCAGTAAACATTTTTTGAATAAATAAGTGTTAAGTCAATTCTTAAATTCACAAAATATCCTAGTTCTTAGTAATGGAACAAGGCTTGTTCACATCCTACATAATAAAAGCCCAGCAACCAAACGGTGGAATGACCAGAACAAACAGAATGATGACCAGTCGACCAGTCACTTTCATGCGCACTGACCACCAGGGGACTGACACTCAATTTAGGAGCTGCCCCCTGGTGGTTATTGTGCTCCCAGAGTGGAGCATTGCCAGGCTGACCAGGATGAGCAGTGCTTCCACAGCAGGCTGATCCCTGCAGGCCATGCCCCTCACCAGTACCCGAATTCCATGCACTGGACCACTAGTCTACACTAATAAAAGAGAAACATGCAAATTGACCGTATTTCTGCTATGCCCACAAACCAGGCCCACCAGCCAATCAGGAGTGAGTATGCAAATTAACCCAACAAAGATGGCAGCAGCCACAGAGCTGGAGTGAGCAGAAGGCTTGGGTTGCCCCAGTGATGGAGGAAGCCAAGCTTCCCACCCGCTCTGGCAGGCCCTGGCCTCCACTCAAGGAGGCACTGGGAGCTCGGTTGCCAAAGGCAACCTTGGCTGCCAGCCAGCCCTGGCCTCCACTCAAGGGTACAAAATTTCAATTATAGAAGATAAATAAATCCCAGCCGAGACCAGTTTGGCTCAGTGGATAGAGCGTCGGCTTGTGGACTGAAAGGTCCCAGGTTCGATTCCGGTTAGGGGCATGTACTTTGCTTGCGGGCACATCTCCACTGTGGGGTATGCAGGAGGTGGCTGATCAATGTCTCTCTCTCATCGATGTTTCTGACTTTCTATCTCTCTCCCTTCCTCTCTATAAAAAATCAATAAAATATATTAAAAATTTTTTTTTAAAATCCCAGATACTTGCTTCCAGCTGGCCCTGGCCTTCACTCAAGGAGGCACTGAAAAAAAAAAAAAGAAAGAAAGAAAGAAAGAAAGAAAGGAGAGGCTGGGAGCTTGAATCGCAGTGAGTTGATCAGGCCAGGATGGGATGGCAGCTGTGGGTGATCAGGCTATTGGGGGGTGGGGCCATTGGGGGTAAGCAGACCAGCAGGGAAGCCAGTTGGAGGTGAGCAAGTTGTCAGTGGGGGTCAGATAGAGGTGATCAGGACAGCGGGGGTTGGTGATGAAGCAGTTTGGAGTTAGCAGGCCAGCAGAAGGGCAGCTAGGGGCAAGCTGGCCAGTGGGGAGTTAAAGTGGAAGTGAGCAGGCCATCAGGGGCAGCAGTTGAGGGAGAGCAGGCTGGTGGGGGGCAGTTGGAGAGCAGGCTGGCAGGCAGAGTGATTGGGGCAATCAGGCAGGCAGGCAGGTAAGTAGCTGGAGCCAGCAGTCCTGGATTGTGAGAGGGATGTCCGACTTCCAATTTTAGGTTCAATCCCTTCAAGGGGTCCCAGATTGTAGAGGGTGCAGCTAGGCCACTAGTCTATACATAAAAGCCTAATATGCTATTGTCCCTCCAACTGTTTCACCATTTGACCAGTTGCTATGATGCACATTTACCACCATGGGGCAGATGCCTCGACTGATAGGTTAGTTCATTTCTGGGGTTCGGCTGATCAGTAATTGGTGAGATGGGCCAGACATGCCCTGGAGCCCTCCCATGGTTGCTCCCTGGCCCCGTGATTGTGCACTGGTGGGATCCCTCAGCCTGGCCTTTGCCCTTTTGCAATTTAGGATCCTTCAGGGGATGTTGGAGAGCCAAATCCATGCATCAGTCCTCTAATTTTAAAGATTAAAAAATCAAATCCCAGAAGCAAAAGGTAACAGATTACTAGGAAAAGAAACATAGCATTTACCTCACTTATTTCTATGTGCTGATCAGCTTCTGAGGATTTAGGCACTAAGGAGGCAAGTTGAGTGACCCATCGTACCTGGTCTTTACCTGGAATTTGTATCTGCCCTTACAGGCTTTGGCCTGGGTGTCTGTGATCACTTCCAGTGACAAAACATCATCTTTTCTCAATGAAAAGCCCACATTTCTCAGCATTAATAGGATCTGTTCCATATCTTTCTCTGTGAAATTTCCAGTAAGTTTTTCCAAAATGTCTAATATGAGGAGAGACTGTCCAATGTGGAAGTCATACAAATGGGCAATGAATCACTTCCCTCTTTATAGATGTCATCAACCTTCGTCACTGTGGCCTCCAGAAAGGGAGTTTGACCTGCACAAATGAAATGGATCAAACGTTATTGCAAACACTTGACAGCCATGGCAGCAAGTTACTCTCAGGGATCCTTCTTTTCAGCAAGCTGAAGTGTTTATGGTGAAAGAGTTAGTACTTTTAAAATTAATGCAGCAATATACATATTGTAATATGCACACACCCTCAGGGCATATGCATTAGAAACTAATATGAGTGTACATTATTGATCTATGGCAACATGGACTGGTGGATGCAGCACAGAGCAATCCGCCACAGCACTGGGGCCTCCCTTGTAAGCACTCCCTCTCATCTTCTAAGTCAAGATGGACTGCCTCAGCCAGCTTCCATCTGGCTCCTTGGAAGAATACCACTGCTTACCTCTCTCTGAAATGCTACACATCTAACAGCACTCATTCTGAACTACATGCTGAGCCTGGAGGAGGAGGCATGGAGCAGTGTTGGACATCCAGTTAGAAAGTGAGACCTGCTCACCTCTGTCATATCTAATTAATACTGGGAATATTTAGGTTTTATGTATGTGTAGAGACTTTGGTGCAGGGGTAATCCTGATATTTTACAGGGTGAACATGCTAGATGATATCAGAAAAGGCCTGGCCCTGCTGACTGGTAACTAGTGGAATGTAGGACACAAGGGCTATGTTCAGAAAGCCCACTGCATGGGAGAACATATTTGTCAATGTTATCTCCAATAAGAGTGTAATCGCCAAGATTTACAGGGAACTCATACAACTTAACAAAAGGAAGAACAACAATCCAATCAAAAAATGGACAATAGACCTAAATAGATACTTTTTGAAAGAAGAAATCAGGAAGGCCAAGATACATATGAAAACATGTTCAAAGTCACTAATCATCCAAAAGATGCAAATTAAAACAATGAGGTACCATCTCACACCTGTCAGAATGGCTATCTTCAACAAATCAAAAAATGACAAGTGCTGGAGAGGATACAGAGAAAAAGGAACTCTTCTATACTGCTGGTGGGAATGCAGATTGGTGCAGCCACTGTGGAGAACATTATGGAGTTTCCTCACAAAACTAAAAATGGTGCTTTCATTTGACCCAATGATCCCACTTCTGGGAATCCTGTCTAATAAAGAAGGAATATGCTAATTTAACCTCACGCTGTCACAAAGAGGGAGGTGCGCACAGCCAATAAGGAGAAAATATGCTAATTGACTGCAATGCCCTCAAAGATAATAATGCCCACAGCCACAAGATGGCAGCGCCCTTCTCTCTCAGCCCCCACCCCCCACCCCATGGCAGAAAGCGCTTGGCTGCTCTGCACACCTGCCTCAGTAGTCCCCCAGTCTCCTCAGCCCCCCAGATGGCCAGGGCTGGCCTGAGGTGCAGGCAAGCCTCAGATGGTGTTGCCCAACTGCTCAGGGCTACCCAAGGTTCAGGTAACCAAGGACATCTGAGGCTTGCATTACCAGTAGTGGTAGCAGCAGTGGTGTGATGGGGAATAGCCTTTCCCTGAACCCCAGGTCACCTTGCACCCCTGATGGGTCCTTGACTATGAGAGGGTGCAGGCCAGGCTGTTGAACGCCCTCTCCAGTGCATGAATTTTAATGCACCAGGCCTCTAGTATATCCCATGAAACTAGAAACACCAATCAGAAACAATATATGCACCCCTATGTTCATAGCACTATAATTTATAATAGCTAAGATTTAAAATCAGCCTAAGTGCCCATCACCAGATGACTGGATTAAAAACTTTGGTACATCTCCACAATGGAATATTAGGCTGCTATAAAAAGGAAGGAACAGCATGAATTTTGCTAAGTGAAACAAGGCCCTCAGAAAAAGATAAATATCACATGATCTCACTCATTTGTGGATTATAATGAACAACATAAACGGATGAACAAAAACAGATCCAGAGACAGAGAAGCATTGATCAGATGCTCAAACCTCAGAGTGAAGGTAGGAGGGGGTGGAAGTACAGGGAAGGACTTGTGTTCATGCATATAAGCAAAAGCAATGGATGCAGACAACAGGGGGTGAGGGTGAGGGCAAAATTGGTAGGGTGAGGGGAAAATAGAGGGTTAAGGACACAATTGTAATACCTTAATCAATAAAGGGAAAAATAATAAATAAAAGTCTCTGAACTCCTGTTGTCAAATATTTTCAGCATTAAGTCAAGAACTCAAATATTAGAGGACAAGCAGAGGTAGACCAACTCCAGACTGGTTCATGATCCCTAAAAGTTATTCCTGGGACATCCAGTATAAAGGCAGAATAAGACGCGGTTTTGTTTACAAATCTTGGAAGAAAACGTGATAACCCAGAATCTTTGTTGTTGCTGACTCAAATTAATCTTAACATGTTCATTTTTTAAAAGTCTTTTTTTTTGCATTTTTATTATTGTGTTACATGTATACATATCTTCTCATTGTCCCCCCCACACACACACAGGCATATTCCAACCCCCACTATCTTGTGTTAATTGGTTATGATTATATGTATGCATACAAGTCCTTTGGTTGATCTCT
The DNA here is from genome assembly GCA_004026805.1 of Lasiurus borealis. NCBI lineage: Eukaryota > Metazoa > Chordata > Mammalia > Chiroptera > Vespertilionidae > Lasiurus > Lasiurus borealis. The sequence continues at coordinate 8,260 of PVJN01022068.1, forward strand.
TATCTACCCCACCTCTCCCTAACCTTCCTGCTGTAATTTGACAGTCTGTTTGATGTTTTACTGCCTCTGTATCAATCCTTTTGTTCATCAGTTTATAATGTTCTTTATTATCCACAAATGAGTGAGATCATGTGGTGTTTCTCCATCATTGACTGGCTTATTTCACTAAGCATAAGGCTCTCCAGTTCCATCCAGGTTGCTGCACATGGTAAAAATTCCTTCTTTTTAATGGCAGCATAGAATTCCATTGTGTAGATGTACCATAGTTTTCTTATCCACTCATCGGATGGCGGGCACCTAGGCTGTTTCCAAATTGTAGCTATTGTAAATTGTGCTGCTATGAACATAGGGGTGCATAAATCTTTTCTGATTGGTATTTCTAATTTCTTAGGATATATTCCTAAGAGTGGGATTGCTGGGTCAAATGGGAGTTCCATTTTTAGTTTTTCGAGGAAACTCCATACTGTTCTCCACAGTGGCTGAATCAGTCTGTATTCCCACCAAAAGTGCACAAGGGTTCCTTTTTCTCCACATCCTCGCCAACACTTGTCGTTGGTTGATTTGTTGATGATGGCCATTCTGACAGGTGGGAGATGGTATCGCAATGTCGTTTTGATTTGCATCTCTCGGATAATTAGTGACTTTGAACATGTTTTCAGGTGTCTCTTGGCTTTCCTTCTGTCAGCTTTTGAACAGGTTCTATTTAGATCTGTTGCCCATTTTTTTATTGGATCATTTATCTTCCTTTTATTAAGTTGTATAAGTTGTCTGTAGATGTTGGAGATTAAACCTTTATCAGTGATAACATTTGCAAATATGTTCTCCCATACAGTGGGCTTTCTTGTTTTGTTGATGGTTTCTTTTGCTGTGTAAAAGCTTTTTATATTGATGTAGTCCCATTTGTTTATTTTTTCTTTAGCTTACATTGCCCTTGGAGCAGTATCATTGAAGAAGTTCTTTCAGCATATGTCTGAGATTATGCAGCCTGCGGATTCCTCTAGTATTTTTATGGTTTCCTGTCTCATATTTAAGTCCTGTATTCATTTGAAGTTTATTTTTGTATTTGGTGTAAGTTGGTGGTCCAGTTTCATTTTTTTTTCAGGTATCTGTCCAATTTTCCCAACATCATTTATTGAAGAGGCTATCTTGGCTCCATTGTATGTTCATGCCTTCTTTGTCAAATATTAATTGGGCATAGTGGTTTGGGTGGATATCTGGATTCTCTATTCTATTCCATTGGTATATATGTCTGTTCTTGTGCTAGTACCAGGCTGTTTTGAGAACAGTTGCTTTGTAATATAGCTTGAAATCTGGTATTGAGATCCCACCTACTTTATCCTTCTTTCTCAGGATTGCTGTGGCTATTCATGGTCTTTTTTTGTTCCAGATGAATCTTTGAAGAGTTCTTTCTAAGTCTGTGAAATACATCATTGGTATATTAATGGATAATGCATTGAATCTATAGATTGCTTTGGGTAGTATGGACATTTTAATAATATCAATTCTCCCAATCCATGAGCATGGTATGCTCTTCCATATGTCTATGTCTTCCTCTACCGTATCTCTTTTTTTTTTTTTTCAGTGTACTGTAGATTTCTGCATATAGATATTTTACTTCCTTAGTTAGGTTTATTTCTAGGTATCTTAATTTTTTTGGTGTGAAGGTAAATGTTATTGCTTTTTTAGTATCTCTTTCTGTAATTTCACTATTAGTATATAGAAAAGTCACAGATTTATTGGCATTAATTTTGTGTCCTGCTACATTGCCGAATTCATTTATTAAGTTAATTAGTTTTGTGATGGAGTCCTTTGGGTTTTTTATGTATAGTATCATGTCATCTGCAAATAAGGACAGCTTTACTTCTTCTTTTCCAATTTGAATGCCTTTTATTTCTTCTTCTTGACTAATTGCGATGGCTAATACTTCCAGCACTATGGTAAATAGGAGTGGTGAGAGTGGACATCCCTGTCTTGTTCCTGTTTTTAGGGGAAATGTTTTTAGTTTTTGCCTATTGACTATGATGTTAGCTGTGGGTTTGTCATATATGGCTTTTATTATGTTAAGGTATGATCCTTCTATTCCCACCTTGTTGAGAGTTTTTATCAAGAAAGGGTGTTGGATTTTGTCAAATGCTTTTTCCGCACCATTGAGATGACTACGTGATTTTTATCTCTCAATTTGTTTATGTGGTGTATCATGTTTATTGATATGCAGATATTGTACCATCCTTGCATTCCTGGGATGAATCCTACTTAGTCATGATGTATGATCTTTCTGATGTACTGCTGGATCTGATTTGCTAGAATTTTGTTGAGGATTTTGGCATCTATGTTCATGAGAGATATTGGCCTATACTTCTCTTTCATTGTGTTGTCTTCATCTGGTTTTGGTATTAGGGTGATGCTGGCTTCATAGAAGGTGTTTGGAAGTGTTCCTTCTTCTTGAATATTTTTGAATAGTCGGAGGAGGATAGGTTTTAATTCTTCCTTGAATGCTTGGTAAAACTCTCCTGTGTTGCCATCTGGCCCTGGGCTTTTGTTTGCTGATAGCGTTTTGATGAATGTGTCAATTCCTTTCATAGTTATTGGGCTATTGAGATGTTTAGATTCTTCCTGATTGAGTTTTAGAAGGTTACATTTTCCTAGGAATATGTCCATTTCTTGTAAGTTGTCCAATTTGTTGGAAGAGAGTTGTTCATAGTATTTTTTTTAACAATCCTTCGTATTTCGGTGGGGTCTGTTGTTATTTCTCCTCTTTCATTTCTGCTCTTGTTTATTTGGGTCTTTTTTCTTTGCTTCTTGGTGAGCCTGGCTAGAGGTCCATCAATCTTGTTTATCCTTTCAGAGAACCAGCTCTTGTTTTTGTTGATCTTTTGAATTGTTTCTTTAGTCTCCATCTTGTTTATCTCCATTCTGATCTTTACTATTTCCTTCTTCTGCATACATTGGGCTTTTCTTGTTGCTCTCTTTCTAGCTCTTTGAGTTGTAGGTTGGGAAATTTATTATCATTGTTTCCTGTTTTTTGCAGTAAGCTTGTAGAAGTATGAACTTTCCTCTCAAGACTCCTTTCACTGTATCCCATAAATTTTATATTGTTGTGTTGTCATTGTCATTTGTTGCCATGATGTTTGTTATTTCTTCCTTGATCTCTCTCGTTACCCAGTCGTTGTTTAATAGCATGCTTTTTAGTCTCCATGTGTTTGATTTCTTTGTATTGTTTTTATTGTAGTTGATTTCTAGTTTTATGCCACTGTGATCGAAGAAAATGCTTGATATGATTTCTATTCTTGTATTTGAAGAGACTTTTTCTATGATCCAACATATGATCTATACAGTGGTACCTCGAAATTGGAGTACCCTAACGTGCGAGATTTTTGAGATACGAGCCGTCAAGCGAGCAATTTTTGCTTTGAAATATGAGCAACAGTTGAGATGCAAGTAATTGCGTGGATCAGCCGGCTGCACACGACCCACCAGTTTACTGCGACTTGAGTGTCTCATAGTTTCCCATGCCTCAAGGTTACTGAACAAATTAAACTCGTATCTCGAAGTACCATTGTATTTGAAAATGACCCATGTGCATTGGAAAAGAATGTATATTCTGTGGCTTTGGGGTGAAATGTTCTGAAGATGTCAATTAATTCCATCTGGTCTAGTGAGTCATTTAGGATTGATGTTTGTTTGCTGATTTTTTGTTTAGAGGATTTGTCCAATGGTGACAGTGGGGTATTAAAGTCTCCTACTATGATTGTATTGCTGTCAATCTCTCCCTTAATATCCTCCAGGTGTTTTTTTATGTATTTAGGTGCTCCTATATTGGGTGCATATATGTTTACCAGAGTTATTTCTTGTTGGATTGTTCCTTTTAGTATTATAAAGTGTACTTCTTTATCTCTTGTTATGTCCTTCACTTTGAGATCTAATTTGTCAGATATAAGTATTGCAACCCTAGCTTTTTTTAAATTTCCATTTGCCTAAAATACCATCTTTCATCCCTTCACCCTCAATCTGTGTGCATCTCTTTTGCTGAGGTAGGTTTCTTGCAGACAGCACATATATGGATCATGTTTTCTTATCTAGTAGGTTACCCTATTTCTTTTGATTGGAGCATTTAATCCGTTTACATTTAAAGTTATTATTGATAAGTACTTATCTGTTGCCATTTTTAGTCTTTACCCCTGAGTTCCTTCTTCACTACCTATTTTTTTTTTAAAGCAGATCCTTTAACATTTCTTGCAGTGGTGGTTTGGTGGTAATATATTTCCTTAGTCTTTTTTGTCTGTGAAGCTCCTGATTTCACCTTCAATTTTGATTGAAAGCCTTGCAGGGTACAGTATTCTTGGATTCAGACCCTTCTGATTTTATATTTCATTCCATTCCCTTCTGGACTGATGAGTTTCTGTTGAGAAATCAGTTGCTAGTCTTACAGGGGTTCCTTTGTAGGTAACTTTGTTTCCCTCTGACTGCTTTTAAGATTCTTACTTTGTCGTTGGTGTTTACCAATTTAATTATAATGTGCCTTGGTGTCAGTTTGGGGGGGTTCATTTTGCTTGGGACTGTGTGAGCTTCTTGGATTTGTATGGGTATTTTTTTCCTATATTAGGGAATTTTTCTGTCATTATTTCTTCAAAAAGGTTTTCTATTCCTTGCACAGTTTCCACTCTTTCTAGAACCCCAATTATGTGGATGTTGTTGTTTTTTGTGTGTGTTACCCAAAGTTCCCATATGCTCTCCTCTTGCTTTTTAAATTTTTTTTTAGAAGCTGCTGTACTTGGGTATTTTTTCCTACCTTGTCTTCTAGTTCACTGATGTGGTCCTCTGCTTCTTCTAGTTTACTTTTGATGTTTTCTATTGATTTCTTTATAGCAGTGATGTCATTTTTCATTTCTTCTTGATTATTCTGCATTTTTCATTTCTTCTTGATTATTCTGCATTACTTCTTCTTCATTTCCTCTTGGCTGTTCTTCATTTCCTCTTGTATCTTTCTCATATTGTCGATTTTGTCTTTCATTCTTTTCAGCCACCTTATGACCATTTCTATGAACTCTTTCTCAGCACGGCTTATTTCTGCTTCTATTTTGTTTACTTCCTTTTCTGGTGATACCTGCTTTTCTGTCATATGCGGGCTGTTTCTTTGTCTGCATGTGGTCTTTCTTCTTTGGGTGTCTGGTTATGTAGTTCTCTCTCCTACATTGATTTAAAGGCACAAACTACAACACGACCAGGTAGAACACACAAAGCACTGAACAGAAACGTATTCATGATGTTAATAACTACATATAAGGTGACAACCTATGAAAGACAAATTAGTGGTAAGTAGAGAAAGAATAAGAGGAAAATGAGGAAAAAAGAAAAGAAAAAAGTGTCAAAATCAAATTGTGAGAAAGGAGAAAATAAATCAATAAATAAACAAGTAAATAAATAAATAAAAAACAAGAAGAAGAAAAGAGAGAGAAAGATAAGAGAATAAGAGAGAAAAGAACAACAAATTATAGATGTGAGGAGAAAACTCCAATAGAACAGCCACTAATCCCAAAAAATGCTGGCAACAAGTACCTGGAGATTAATACAAACTACAAATAACAACTAATATCAAGGGAGGTGAGGGAAAAGAGAGGTGAAAAACCAACCAAATCAAAGCAAACAAAAAGCAAAATAAAACAAGTAGAATGAGCTAAAACAATCTCACAGAAAAGTACAAAAAATCGATATAATCACCATTCAGGCAAACAGCAACAAAAGGACATAAAGAAAAACAACTTTTTGGATAGTGAAGACAAGAAAAAGGTTTGTATGGATTTAGAATAGGGGATTTGAAATTAGATATATAAGTGGCGTGAAATTTTAACCAAGTAAAGAGGAAGAATAGGGAGAATCTAAAGTTGAAAAAGGGAAAGAGAAACAAGACAACAAAATGGGGAAAGTTAGGAGGAGAGTGTTGGCATAAAAGTAGAGTTGAGATAGAGTTAAATTATGCCAAATGAAAGATGAAAATAGAATGTAGAACTCTAATCCCAAAGTAACATAAAGAGAAAACAAAATGACCCTTGTTTTTGTTTTTTTCCAAAAAGGTAAAATAGTAGTAGTAATAATACTAGTTGAAAACAAAAATGTCATAATTAAAAAGATAAAATCAATTGAGGATAAAAGAGAAAGATAGTTTTTTAATTAAAATATTCAAAAATAAAAAAAAAAATTTAAAAAGAAAAAAGAAAAAAATAGAATGGGCAGTAGTAGAGGTCATTCACTTCCACTATTGTTTGGTTTGGCACTCCAGTTTCCCAATGGGGAGGGTATTGCAGTTCCCTGTGTTCCACTGTGGAGGTGTGTCTTAATCTCTTTATTCTTTTGTGATTATGTTAGAGTCAATTTGTGAGTCATCCACTGGGTGGCAGTGTTTCAGAATTGACCTCTGAGACTAATCACAGGACCTCTCTAGCCTGCGCTTAGATCCTGCTACTCTGTGGTTCTCAATACCAGTTTGTGGGGATTGGAGCAGCCGGGATACTGTAATAACTCCCAGGTTGTCCTTCTGCCTCAGATCAAAATGAGTTGTTTTCTAGAGCTCCCTTCTGTTAACAGCTCCAAGAGTCCCCTTCCACATTTAGGGATCACATCCTGCCCCACATCCACGGACCTCTCCAGAAGCAGCTTTCCCGTAGCCTGGTTCCCACAGTGTGTGTGTCTCTGTTCTGTCGGACAGGAGGCCTCCCCTTATCCCAGGCGAAATCTGACCTTTCCATGTGGCGTGTGGAGTTCCTCTGAGTCGGTGTGTATGTGTCGGTTGGAGAGCCATGTTCTGGGTCCCCTAACTGTTCGGTGGTTGCTGCAACTGTAGCTTTCAGACCACCGTAGACATTCACCTACCTCTGCAAGATGACGCGGACTCCGAGTTCGTGCTCGTGGCTCCGGCAGACAAAAACCCAGTGGCAGTGGGGCTGCCTGGTCAGGGGAGCCCCATCCAGCAGTCCTCCACTTTCTCCTGGAGGATAACTGACTCTTAACTTGCCAACAAACACTCCCAGTGCGACTCTCAGCTGCTCTCTCTCCATCTGCCTAGCAACAAGCCTCCAGACACGTCCATCTATTCCGCCACCATTTTCCCCCTCCCTTTTAAAAGTCTTTATTGATTTTTTAGAGAGAAAGGAAGAGGAAGAAACATCAATGATGAGAGAGAATCATTGACCAGCTGCCTCCAGCATTCCCTCAACCTCAGGTATGTGCTTTGACCTGGAAATGAACCAATGATATTTTGGTTGATGGATACACACCCAACCACTAAGTCCCACTGGCTGCGCACACTATTATTTTTTATTGTTCCCAACTTCCCTCCCCTCCGTATTCCTCCCCGCCCTATTCTCACTCCACCCTGTCCCCACTGTATCTAGTTCCTCACCAAATTGCTGTCTATGTCCATGGCCTATGCAGATATGTATATACTTTGTTTAAAATATTTTTGTTGATTTTAGAGAGTGGAAGGGAGAGGGAGTAGAAGGGAGAGGGAGATATAAAAACACCAATGATAAGAAGACAGAATTGCTAATTAGTTGCCTCGTGCATGATTCCATTTCCACACACTGGGAATTGAGCCTACAAATTATGTGTGTTCCCTGACCACTAAAAGAACCAGTACTACATGACCTCATTACTTGTGGAATATAATGAACAGCACAAATTGATGAACAAAAATAGATTCAGAGACATAGAAGCATTGGACAGGCTGTCAAACTTCATAGGGAATCAAGGGAGACAGGGAAGTGAAAGGATTTATATGCAGTCATATAAGCACAACCGATGGAAACAGACTCTATGGGGGGTTAGGGCATGAGCTGAGGCATAGCAGAGGCTGGGAAGAGCTCAATGGGGGAAAATGAGTTATATGTAATACTTTAAACAACAAATAATTAAAAACATTAAAATAAAAAGAACCATGACCTCCTGATTCCCAGGTTGAGTCTCAAAGACTGAGCTATACCAGCTGGACTTCATTCTTTTAAACTTTATGAAAATACATATATGTTTTATTGTTGATAGTATTATAGATATCTCTCATTTCCCCACTCTATATATTCTTTGGTGGATCTCTTGAATTCTTCCCCTCAGAAATCTGTTAGTCTGCTCCAGGTAGCCAGTCCTCTGGTCCCATCTAGTCCCTCCCCAGGCATCACTTACTGGCCCACAGCACCTTTATTCACCTAAATCATTGGCTGGGATGCTAGTACTTCCCTGGGCAGTTGAGAAAGCTACATTACTCAGGAGAAACTGCACTCAAGTAGACAGAGCTAAAGGAAAACAAGGTGTCTGTGCATCCATCCAGTTCAAGCAGGGCTTTCGCCTTCCTCCTAGTGGTGGTCATTTTACCTTTTTAGACCTTTGTTCACAGATTCACAGGGTTCAAGACACTGATGGAAAATAGGAGGAGGCAGTGTGCCTGCTGTGCAGTGTGTGTCTGAGGCTCCTTTGGTCCTAACAGACTGAAGTGGCATCTCTGTGCCTCTCAGACTCCTCTCTGCTTACAGCTTTCACACACACTGACCCCATTTAACCAGCCAGCCTTGGGGACCTGCGCCTCTCAGGTCCTGCGGCCCAGGTCCCAGCATTCATAATGGTAAGTCCCTGGTGGTTGATACATGGTTGAGGGAGAAGGGGGTGAAAGGCTGCAGTGTCATCTTATAAGGACATGATGGTACGACTGAGCAGGGAGGATTCGGAAATCTGGACTTGTTTTGGGTGTAAAGGCAACAAAGAGATGAGGTGTGGTTTTGCTGGAGGAGAGTTTTACTTTCACTCCCAGAATGCTGGGGCCATAGATAGTTGTGAAAAAAAGAGGCACATTTTCTGAAGCATGATTCTAACTTTTCCTAACATTGTTCAAAGAAAGAACAGACTAGAACACAGAGGGCAGCAGTTGTGGACAGGAAGGGGAAGTCCTTTAAATGATAATATAACTCGCAAGAGTGAGCACTGAGGACTGAGCCCTGAGATAATTCAGGAAGCTGGAGGGCAGCTGGTTTCTGGACTGGGTAAGGGTACTGAGCATCCTGAGCCCATAGATCCTGGTTGTTGCCAGCCTCTCAACAAACCATTATCATTCCACAAATTCTTGCAAATGCAGTGTTGATTATGTATATGGGTTGAGGTACTTATTTCAGGGCCTCATCACCTTGTGGCTCTGAGATAGTAGAGTCCTGGGACTGTCAGCCACTCCTGTTTTCCTTGGACCTGGGTACTTTGAACAGACATTAAGCCCATAATCCTAAGGACACATCTAAGACTTCATGATGTGGACCTAGTTTTTGGAAACCAGTGTAATGAGTGTGAGGTCCTCCAGGGCATAGGTTCTAGAATGTGCAAAGATTTGGAGTGAAGAGTGAGCTGAATCTGGAACCTGCAGGTATGTTTTTCAAAATACATTTATATTTTTATTGATATGAGATGTAGAAAGGAAGGGGGAGAGAGAGACAAAGAAACAGGGATGAGCATAAAACAAGAATTGGTTGCCACCTGCAGAAACTCTACTGTAGATCCAGCCCACAACCCAGGCATGTGATCTTACCAGTGCATGAATCTATGCTCTATCACTGAGCAACATCTTTCAGGGTGGTAAATCACTTTCATACAGGCAAATCAGGGTCAGCTTGGTAATAGTAGTAGTAGCTCAGAAAGGAAAGTGTGAGCCTGAGGACTGGCTTTCTTGCTGGGGTCACTGTTTGTGGGAGGTGATGTCACAACACAGCATAAGGACATAAGTTGTCATGTAGAGTGTGGGGGAGAGACAATGGTTTTGCAGTGGTCAAGGCCTTTAAAAGAAGAGCAGACCTGAGATTAATTGGAAGCTGATGAATAATTCAAAAAAAAGATGAGAGTAGGACTGGTAGTTGATGTTACACCAGAATTTTGTTGTGATCCTTGGTGCGGCCTGCCTGTGGGGAGTTGTAATTAGTCTTGTGGATTAGCTAAGAAGATTGAATGGTCATCTGTGAGATTCTCTGGGTATGATGCAGAGGGTCATTGTGTGGGACTTGAGGGAAGATTAACTGAAAGATGTTGACTGTGACTAGTGAAGGGATATCAATGCAGCCTCACAGGATGTGGGCTATGGATAGCTGAGATATGATTGTTGATATTAATAGTTTTTGGTTGAAGGAAAAAAATAGTCATGGAGAGAGGCCTACATAACAGGACTCAAGGTTGCCTTTATGAGTATGGGGTACTTGATCCTGATTCAATTTGGCAACGATTCTCTGGGCCACACATGCTAACTAATAAGTAAAAGGCCAGGAGATGAGTATTGGGGCTGGGGCAGTGGAAGTGCAGGTTAGAGAGTAGTGTGGTATACAGACTGATGTGCACTTGGAGAGGGAATAAGCATTCATGTCCACAGCACCTTGACATAGACATGGCAGTGAATGAAGGAAGAGTCTATTTCTGGTGGTCCTTGAATGTAAAAAAAAAAAAAGGATCATTTTAGGGTAATTTCCTATAAAGAGAGGTGTTTGGGTTCTACATTCTAGGTTAAGAGCTTTGGTGTTCTTAACCACCTGCCTTTTGTTGTTGGGAGTGACACACGGGTTGATGGGAATAAGATAGCATTCACCAGTGTTACCCAGGCCTGTAAATCTCCACTGGCATAGTAAGAAGGGTAAGAGAGAAATATATTATGGAGGTGGGGAACTATAATTTTGGAAAAGAAGTCGATTAGAAAATCATTTATTGACATCATGGCAAATTTGCATTACCTTTGAAGTTGTGTCTCTGGGAATGAAGCTGTGTGAGAGAAGTGTTTTTCAAAGAAATATGTGTAACTGATTGTGAAAAGTGATGGACTCTGCACCTTTCATAGTGTGATGCCATGTTTTTGTTGTGTTAGAGGAACTATATGAGAGCCTACAAGGCTATTTCCTGAGAAGAACAATATAAAATCACTCACATTCTCTTTATAGCCAACATTCCTCTCTAACCTGTCTTTTTTATTCTCACTCTATTGATAAGAGGCAGTGTGGTGTACATGGGAGGTCCAGAGATCAAATATCTTTTATGTACTCAGATTTTTTAATTGTTGTGTGAAGACAAATATCAGTAGGAATTTAAGAATATAGAGGCTTTCATGGGATGAAGGCCTGGTATTTTCTCGGATGTGAAGAGTAGAAAGAGCAGATGCGTATGGAGGTTAAAGAGTATGACAGACTTATAATCTTAGGAATGACTCTGATCATGGGCTGTACTTTCCCCATTATGATAGGATGTGAACCTTGAGGATGTGGCCATTGCCTTCTCTCAGGAGGAGTGAGTTCTCCTTTATGAGGCTCAGAGACTTCTCTGACGTGATGCTGCAAGTTTTATCACTTGTATCATCTATAAGTAAGATGTTCACATTCTCCTACTGTCCTGAAGTGATGACCTCTATTTCCTCAACTATAGATTTCTCTCTCCTACAGCTAGAAAATTGCCTAATATCCCCAACTGTCTTGTTTAATGTGCTGTGGGTGCCAGGGATGAGCTGGATGGGGAGCCCTGAGCAAAGGACTACACAAGCATCACTAACACCTGTAATCTTAAAAGGAACAGGAAGTATTAGAAAGTCAAGAGTCTGCAGTGATCTTAATGGGTCCCAGCTTGCACTTTCTCTTCATTGGAGGCTGACAGTGTCCACATGCATAGCTTTAATTTCTGCCCTCTCCTCTAGGTGAAGGCTCTTTGTGGTGATCTGTGCCAATGTTACTGTCTTTACCTACATGAACTATGGGCTGTTCTTTTAAGGCATACATTGAAATGTTTGCAATATTTTCTTCCCTAAATACTATTGTAAGCTCTGTTGTTCTGGCTCAGTGCTAACTGCTCACTTCTGTATCATCTATTCCTCTGCATTGGCCCCTCTACAATATTCTGCAAGACTGACTTGTATATGTGTTATGAGGTACACATACATGCTTAAAATCCCTTGAAACCAGCTACTTCTTTATTGAATTTTATTTGGAGTAACATGAGATCAACCTCTTGTTCCTTTCTCCAGCAAACAAGCCATGCTGAATGCTGTTAGTTGAAGGCTGAGCTGAAGATCCATATTCTAATACATGTAGTGCTTGCCATGTTTGTGTCATATTTCTAGTGAGACATCTCCATTGGCCCAGAAAGTAATAGCAGCCTCCTTTAATCCTTCCTGCACATCTCTTCTTTTCAAACAATTGCATGTAACCAATGGCTAACGTGTAACAGTTTTGTAATGGAACTTCCACCTGCCGCTACATCTAATATTCATTTCCTCACCATTTCTCACTTTTCAGCTTGTTGGCATAAAATGGAAGATGAGGAGGCCTGCTCTGATCACAGTGTATCTATAAAAGGAGAGTTACAGGTCAGGCCTTCTAAGATAGCTCCTGCGACCCAGAAGACCCTTCCGTGTAAGCAGTTATTCTCCGTATTAGAAGGTATTTTACACCTGACTGGATCACATGCAGTATACTTTGAGGAGAAAACCTTCTGTAGTGATGCATGTTTTGAAGACTTCTGTTTCAGTGGAAACCCTCAGCAGCAAGAGATTAATGAATATGGAGAAGATTCCTAGAAAGATGCTATGGACAGCACCTCTTTTGTGAGCAAGTGCAGTTTCTCCTTGTCTTTGGTGCCTTCAACCAGCAGGAAAGTTGGGGAAGACTTGCAATGCAATTCAGAACTTCCACTCTCAACACTAGGGAGCTACATTGTGGCAGTAAGATTTCAGAGGAATTTCTTGATGGAAAAAGTTATTATGAGTAGGATGAATGTGAAAGTGCTGCCAGCCACAGTCTGAAAGTTGTTCAGTTTCAAGGTGTGTGTTCTGGGGAACTGATTTCTGAGTGTAACAAAAGTAGGAAAGTGGTTAGAGGAAACTTTAATGTTGCTCGAGATATATGAGTGTTTACATTATAGAGAAGCCATATGTGTGCAGACATTGTGGAATGTCCTTCATTTATAAGTCTACCGTTGAACAACACAATAAACTTCACACAGGAGAAAAAACATATAAGTGTAGAAAATGTGGGATATCTTTTCATCGAAGGACTGTACACCTGTACACTGTACACCTCTGAGTTCACATTGGAGAGAAGCCATATGAGTGAAGAGAATGTGGAATGTCCTTTCATCTAAGGGATCAGCTCACTAGACATCTCAGAATCCACACTGAAGAGAAGCCATATGAGTGTACTAAATGTGGAAAGTTCTTCAGTGAAAGAAATACAGTCATTAAACACCAGAGAATTCACACTGGAGAAAAGCCATTTAACTGTAGAGAATGTGGGATGTCCTTTCCTTGAAGGGATCACCTCACTGAACACTTCAGAGTTCGCACTGGAGAGAAGCCATGTGAGTGTAGAGAATGTGGGATGTCCTTTCAACCAAGGACTCAGCTAATTAGATATCTGAGTTCATACTGGAGAGAAGCCATATGAGTGTACTCAATGTGGAATGTCCTTTCCTCACAGGTATCATCTCACTAGATACCTCAGAGTTCACACTCGAGAGAAGCCATATGAGTGTACTCAATGTGGAAAGTTCTTCAGTCTAAATAGTACACTCATTAAACATCAGAGAGTTCACAGTGGAGAAAAGCCATTTAATTGTAGAGAATGTGGGATGTTCTTTCCTCAAAGGGCTCATCTTACTGAACACCTTAGGTGTCACGGTGGAGAGAAGCCATATGAGTGTAGAGAACTGCGACCTTGCTAGCAGTTTTCAACCTGAGGGTCTCGACCCACAGGTTGAGAACCGCTGCTGTAGAGCCTAAGACCATCAGAAAACACAGATATTTACATTATGATTCATTAACAGTAGCAAAATTACAGTTATGAAGTAGCAACAAAAATAATTTTATGATTGGGGGTCACCACAACATGAGGAACTGTATTAAAAGGTCACAGCATTAAAAAAGGTTGAGAACCGCTGATCTAAGGGATTACCTCGATGAACACCTCAGAGTTCACACTGGAGTATAGCCTTATGAATGCAGAGAATGTGGAATGTCCATTCCTCAAAGGGATTACCTCACTTAATACCTCAGAGTTCACATTGGAAAAGCCATATTATTGTACTGAATGTGGGAAACATTTTAGCCAAAAGTCTAAACTTACTAGACACCTGAGAGTTCACAGTGGTGACAATAGATATGAGTGCTGTGGTTGTAGGAAATTCTGCAGTTTAAGTCTTACTTTGAACAACACAACGTGTTCACAGTAGAGAAGAGTTGTATGAGCGTATTGAATGTGGGATGTCGTTTTGTCTGAATGTTAACCTCAATGTACATTCAGAGTTCACAGTAGAGAGAAGCAACATGAGTGTATTGAATGTGAGAAATCTTTTAGCCAAAAAACTCATCTAATTAAACATCTCAGAGTTCAGACTGGAGAGAAGTGTTAAATGTTGAGGTAACATTTTCTTTTTCTCACTTAGAATAATAACACTGAAGGAGACTCTTTGCAACCTATTTTCCTGAATTTAAACATCTTTTTTAAAAAAATATATATATTATTGATTTTTTTATTTTACAGAGAGGAAGGAAGAGGGATAGAGAGCCAGAAACATTGATGAGAGAGAGAGATCGATCAGCTGCTTCCTGCACGTCCCACACGGGAGACGTGTCCACAACCAAGATATATGCCCTTGACTGGAATCAAACCTAGGACCTTTCAGTCTGCAGGCCGACGCTCCATCCACTGAGCCAAACCGGTTTTGGCATAAACATTCTTTAATGGAACATACACTTTTCTAGATTCCTCATAATTTTCTGTACAAATGAGTCTTGAGGGAGGTGTGTTGCACTTGGTAACATGCTCAGATCTACTGCCCAATTGATTTGTGGCTGAAAACATTTCACGGCTACAACCTGGCTCACCTGAAAAGTGTGTATCACTCTCAACCCTTCCTTGCGTGCTCAGGGGAAATGTACTCTTGTATTTTCCCTTATGCTTGAGAACATTATGATTATTCCAGCTCTTGACAGGATCTTCATTCCTTTCTCTCTGATGAGGAAATGCACATGACCAGGATTCATCAAGGGCACCAATCCTCAGTTAAGAAGTGCTACCTCTTTCAGGGACATGTGGTTCTCACATTATGTGGTTCTCACATTATGTAATGAATTACTTGACAACCTGCAAACCACTTGCTGTCCTCTGTTCTGGTTTATGATCTTTTAGTAAAGTTGTTTTTTTTCTTTAGTACCTTTAATTTTTCGTTGTTATATTTCTAGGAATGATTTTCAAGCACAACTGTGATCTATTGTCATAGAGTTAACAGGTATTGTGTGGATGCCAATCTTTCTGTGCTTTAGAAGGGACAGCATAATGCCAGAAAATCACTCTTTCACCAGTATTGGCTTATTTTGAATTTTTTCAAGGCCTTGGAATTAAGATTGCATGACTTTTGATTTTTATTTGCATGTTTGATCCCAGCCGCTATGAGTCTACGTAGGAGGCATCAAATTTTTCTCTATCACATCTATGTCTCTCTCAATCTCTCTCCTGTCCCTTGTACTCTCTCTAACAATATTTTCATATGAGGATTACCAAAAAAATCCACTGAGGAAGTCTTGGAAGAGGTGGAAGGCTCCATGTGAGAGCCTGCAGGAAGCATGCCCTGGGCATTTGCAAGGTGTAGGAAGGTCACTCTGACTTGTTTTAACAGCAAACATCAGAAAGTGGTAAAAAAAATAAAATAAATGGTGGCCAAAAAGACAGATGTATCTTGTCCTGAGCCAGGTTGGAAATACAATGAAATCGAACATCCATCCACCTGGTATTAACAAATCACATGCAGCTGAGCAGACATTTTACAACAAGAAAGGGCAAAAGACGCCTGGAGATTGGCAAAAACTGGAAAGCGGGCTTGAGAGGGACAGCCAGCCAATGGGCCAAGAGGGTGAAGAGAAAGCTGCATCCCTTCGTGAGGCGGGTAACATCCAACTATGTAAAGCAAAAGCCCAGTGCAGCTGGTTACCAGGGAAACTGAACCAAAGACAAAAGCCCCAAAAGCATGGTGCTGGAGAGAGACAAAAGAGCAGTTTCATTGTTTTGGTTTTGTTTTGTTTTTGCTTTTATTCTCTAAACCCAGATCATGGGACTTTTCTATAGAAAACATTCACGTGGAGGCTTTGGAGTAGGGAGAGAGGGATAGAAATGAGTGCCTGAGGAGAGGCTAGGAGGAAAGCAGGGCAGGGAGAGGTGGCAAAGAGTCCTGTATTGGGGCATTATTTTTTAATTTAAATTCTTTACTTTTTAAATTATTACACAAGTCTCCTGTTCCCCCTTGACCTCTCCCTGGCTGCTCCTACCCTCCAGCACATGCCTTCATCCCTTGGCTGTCTATGTCCACTGGTTATGCTCATATGCAAGCATACAAGTCCTTCAGTTGATCTTTTACCACTTCCCTTCCCCTGCCTTCCCTCTTAGTTTGGATGGTCTGTTCAGTGCTTCTATGAGGCTAGCTCTATTTTTGTGTATCAGTTTGTATAGTTCATTATGTTCCACAGATGAGTGACATCATGTGATATTTATCTTTCTCTTACTGCCATAGTTCCCTTAGCATAGTGCTCTCTAGGTACATTCATACTATTGCAAATAGTAAGAGTTCTTTCATTTTTACAGCAGCGTAGTGTGTGTGTGTGTGTGTGTGTGTGTGTGTGTGTATGCATGTGTGTGTATTCTGTTCAAATAAATATTTTAATTCAATTACACTTTTATCAGATTTTTAACACTTGCCACTTCCCAATAATTTAGCTGTTTTATTATAAATTCTCTTGAGCACTTTCATTGCTATTGTACCAGTATGCTGGAAAAAAACAAAAACAATGTACTACTGAAATATCATATCCATGTTCCATGTCATCATTTTGGCAGCTGGGATCTGGTGATGATGAGAGTATTTACACCAGAAAAATTGAGGAATACTACAAACCTAGACTTCACTCAATGTATTATTAAATGTTTAGACTTAAAGAACACTGGAGGAGAATGTTAATAATGCAGACTAAACTTATAAGTGTATGGTATGAGTGGCTATTAATTGTCCATAGGATAAAAGTTGAGAAAAATAATTTTCTTTCTAGAATTGAAAACCAATGGTTCCATATGGCAAATAAGTCACTTGAGTCATTGAGGAAGAAGTGAAACTCAAACACATGTCTTAGAGGTTGCACTGTCCTTCTATTGGTAAGAATAATCTGAACAATAAAGATTTATTTTAAAAAAATAAAGTGCAAAATAATCTCTAAAGTGGAAAAAAAAGGACTTAAAACACGAGTGGGTCTCAGGGGTTCAGTGGGTTGGTTGGGGGCAGGACTGCCTAAAGATGATCTGATTTGGGGGCACATAGCATCAGGGAGCTTCTCCCAGATACAGAACTTGGTTCATGTGCAGCAGGCCAGGTGCCCGGGGATGGGGAGAAGAAGGCTGGAGAGAACTCAGTATGGAGACAGAAGAGCCCTGGCCAGTACATCTCAGGCAGAAACAGAACCCAATTCCTGCCAGGGATTTTCATGGGCTTCCTCTCTACCAAACCCTGAGAAGGACAAAATGTGCACAGCTGCAGTGGGAACATCCCAGGCAAACACAGGAAAGAGTGAGAAAAGATGGGTATTGCAGGCAGAGGCCTCATCTTAGTGCACCAGGGTGCATGTTTGTATTTTTTTGTAATCCTCGTGTGAGGATACTTTTGCATTGATTTTTAGAGAGAGTGCAAGGGAAGAGGGAGTGGAAGAGAGAGATTGAGAGAGACATCAATGTGAGAGAGAAGAAAAAATTAGATGCCTCAAACCTAGCCCCATAGGGGCCAGGATCAAACCTGCAAATTAGAACCAGAAAGTCATGCAGTCTTTCTTTCAAGGCCTTGGGCATTAATGCAAAATAATCCAATATTGTTCAGAAAGTGATTTTCCAGCATTATGGTGTTCCTCCTCAAGCACAGAGATGCTGTGATTCACACAATATCTATTAACTCGATGAAGATAGATCAAAATTGTGTTTGAAACTCATCCCTACAAGTGGATATAACCAAAATAAATGAATAAATAAATATACTAAAGAATAAACACCTTTACTAAAAAATCATAAAACAAAACTGAGGACAGCTAGCTGTTTACAGGTTGGTGCATTAGAACCTGAAACAATTCATCACAGCAAATGTGAGAACCACATGTCCCTGAAAGAGGCAGCACTTGTTAGCTGAGGATGAACCCTTTGCCCTTGATGAACCCTGGGTCAGGTGCATTACCTTGTCAGAGAGAAAGGGATGAAAATCATGTCAAGAGCTCCTGAGTAATCATAATGTTCTCAAGCACAAGTGAGAACACAGGATACATTTCCCCTGAGCACGCAGGGATTGGGACTGATACACACTCTTCAGGTGAGCCAGATGGTAGAGGTGAAATCTCTTCAGTCACAAATCAATCAGGTATTATGTCTGGGCATGTTACCAAGTGTAATGCACCTCCTTCAAGCCTAATTTGTACTGGAAATGAAGGCAGAATCTAGCAGAGTGTCTGTCCCATTAAAAAGGGGTTTGAAATCAGGGAAATAGGTCCCTAAGAGTCTCCTTCAGTGTTATTATTCGGAGAAAAATAAAACATTCCCTCAACATATCACACTTCTCTCTAGTGTGAACTCTGAGATGTTTAATAAGGTGAGATTTTTGGCTATGACTTCCCACATTCTCTACACTCACGTGGCTTCCTCCAGTATGAACTCTGAGGTGTTCAATAAGGTGAGAACTTAGACTAAAGGACATCCCATATTCTCTACACTTAAATGAACTCTGAGGTATATAGTGAGTTCATTCCTTTGACAAAAGGACATCACACATTCTCAACACGCATTCAGTTTTTCTCCAGTGTGAACACATGGTGTTGTTCAAGGTAGGACTTATCTCTGAAGGACTTTCCACAGTCACAGCACTCATATGGCTTGTTGCCACTGTGAACTCTCAGGTGTCTAGTAAAGTTAGACTTAAGGCTAAAAGGCTTCCCACATTCTATACACACATATGGCTTCTCTCCAGTGTGAACTCTGAGGTGTACAGTGAACTCAGCCCTTCGATGAAAGGATATTCCACATTCTCTACACTTAGCATGGCTTTTTCCTGTCTGAACTCTGTTGTGTTGTTTGAGGGTAAACTTATAACTAAAAGGCTTCCCACAATATCTGCACTCATATGGCTTCTCTCCAATGTAAACTCTCTGGTGTTTAATGAGTGCAGGTCTTTCTCTGAAGAACTTCCCATTTTTATTACACTCATAACATTTATCTTCAGTTTGAATTCTCTTATGTCGAATTACATTAAAGTTTTGTCTAAACACTTTCCTATATTTGTTACACTTATAAATCAGTTCTCCAGAACATACACCCTGACACTGAACAACTTTCAGGGTATGGCTGGCAGCATTTTCACATTCACCTCACTGGTGATGACTTTTTCCATCAAGAAATTGCTGTGGCCAAAACTGATTTGCCTCAGTGGATAGATCATCAGCCTGTGGACTGAAAGTTCCCAGATTCAATTCCGGTCAAGGGCATGTACCTTGTATGCGGGCACATCCCCAGTGGGGGGTCTACAGGAGGCAGTTGATCCATGGTTCTCTCTCATCAATGTTTCTAGCTCTCTGTCCTTCTCCTTTCCTTTCTGTAAAAAATCAATAAAATATATATGTACAAAAATAAAAGTCTTTGGAAACCATTAAAAAAAAGAAGAAGAAGAAAAGAAAAGAAGTTGCTGTGAAATCTCACTGCCTCAGTGTAGATCCTCAGTGTTCAGAGTGGCCTGGCGCTGGGAAAGCGCCAACCTTCCTGCTGGTTACTGGCACCAAAGATAAATAATAGCTGGACCTGCACGCAAAGGAGGCCCTGTCCATACTTCTTTCCAGGGCTCCCCTCCACATTCATTCCTCTGTTTCTAGTGAGGGTTTGCACTGAAACAGAAGTCTTCAACTCATGTGTCACTACAGAAGGATTTCAGCTCAAAGTATGCTGCATGTGACTCAGTCATGTGCAAAATATCTTTTAACACAGAGAAATAGTCCTTACAGAGGAGGATCTTCTGGGTGACTGGAGCTGTTTTAGAAAATCTGACTTCTGACTCTCCTTGTATAGATACAGGCCTCTTCATCATCCATGTTATGCCAACGACCTGAAAAGTGAGAAATGGTAAGGAAATGAATGTTGAATGTGGTGACAGGGGGAAGTCCCATTGCGAGTGTGTTCCACATCACAAGTTGGTTCTATGCAATTGTCTGGAAATACGAGATGTGCGGGAAGGATTAATAAGAGGTTTTCAAGAATTTCTGGGCTAATGAAATTCATAAAACAGGGAGACCTCACCATACATATAACACAAACAGGGCAAGCACTACATGGATTATAATATAGACCTCCAGCTCATTTTTCAACTAACAGCATTGTCTACTGGAGACAGGAGTGAGCTGTGCAAGATGTTGGTTCCCTCTTACTTCAAGTAAAATTCAATAAAGGAGTAGCTGGTTTCAAGGACTAATTAGCACATATATACAACTCATAACACATGTGAAGTCAATGTCGAAGAATACTGCAGAGGCACCAATGCAGAGCAGTAGGTGATGAAGAAGTGAGCAATAAGCCCTGGGCCAGAGCAACAAAGATTGTTACAGTATTCAGGGAAGAAAATATTACAACATTTGAATGAGGGCCTTACAAGAACTGTCAGAAACCAACCATTGCCCCCACTAGCAGAGAGGTGTGGACAAGGAACCTGGAAGGCTGGTTAACTTTGAAGTTTTGAAAGGTCAGAGCCACCTACTCCCTATCTAGTTGAGACAGTGGTAGCTGAAGCAACTTCCACCTGTAAATCTTATGTAAATCCTTGCTGATTGGCTATTACTGGAATTGCCTACCTCTATGGGTGGATCCCAAAACTTAATAAAAGGTGTAGCAAGGCCGGAGCAGGGCGTAGTCCTCCCCCTAGAGGTGGGTTCCTGCCTGGCCCTCAGTATAGCCAAATTAATATTTTTCTAGTCACATTTGTTTGCAGCCTCCTCCAGAACTCAAACCCTGAACCTGAACCCTAAACCACACTGGACATGAAAGGGGTTCCTGCAAGAAGAGCCCATGGTTCATGTAAGTAAAACCATAACATGGCACAGATCACCACAAAGAACCCTTACATAGAGAAAGAGGGCAGAAGGTGAAGCCATGCATGTGGACACTGTCAACCTCCCATGAAGAGAAAGTGCATGCTGGGACCCATTGAGCTTATTGCAAGACTCCTGACTTTTGAACACTACCTGTACTTATTGAGGTTATGGGTGTTAGTGATGCTCCTTTGCTCAGGGCTCACCATCTAGCTCATAACTGGCAGCCACAGCACATTTCACAGGAAATTGGCCATGTTCTGCCTGTGGGAGAGAGAAAGCTATGACTGATGTAAAGAAAGAGAGATCAGGGCACTGGGAGAAAGCAAAGGTCTTACCTACAGATGATACAAGTGCAAAAACTTCCAGCATCATATCGCAGTACAGAAGTCTCTGAGCCTCATCAAGGAGCCCCCATTCCTCCTGAGAGAAGGCAATGGTCATGTTTTCAAAGTTCACATCCTCTCATAATGAGGACAGTACAGTCCATGCTTAAATTCATTCCTAAGATTATAAGTCTGTCATACTCCCACCCTCCACACACATCTGCTCTTTCCACTCTTGACATCAGAGAAAATAATAGGCCTTCATCCTATAAAAGCCACTGTATTTTCATTTTCCTGCTGATATTTTTCTTCCCAAAACAATTAAGGCAGTTGAGCAGATAGAAAACACGTGAACTCTGGACCTCCCGTGTACATCACACTGACTCTTATCAATAGAGTAGGTGTCAAAAACAGGTTAGAGGGATGTTGGCCATAAAGGGAGTGTGAGTGATTTGATACTGTTCTTCTCAGGAAATAGCTTGGTAGTCCTTCCCACCGTTCCTCTAAGAAACCAAAAACATAGCATCACACTCATCAGCTTGACCCAATTCCCAAGGTATTGAGGCCATCACTTTTTCTAATCTGCTGCACATAGATCTTTGAACAATATTTCACTCAGACAGCTACATTTCCAGAGGCACAACTTCAAAGGTAATGTAAATTTGCCGAGGTGTGGATAAATTTTTTCCTAATCACCTTCTTTTCCTAATCACCTTCTTTTCCAAAATTATAGTTCACAAACTTCATAATCTGTTTCTCTCTTCACCTTTCTTCCTTACCCATGCCAGTGGAGATTTACAAGCCTGGGTAATGACTAATAAATGCTGTTTCATTCCTATCAACCAATATACCACTCCCAACAACAAAAGGCAGATAGTTAAATGGCACCTAAGCTTTTAACATAGAATGTAGCACCCAAAACCCTCTCTTTACAGGCTGTTACCCTAAAATTCACCTGTTGCTATATGCAGGCACCACCAGAAATGGACTCTTCCTTCATGTCAATGTCATGGTCCTGTGGCCATGAATTCACATTCCCTCTCCAAGACCACATCACTCTTTATATCACACCTCTCTCACACTTGCACTTCCACAGCCCCGGCCCCCATACTCATCTGCTGGTTTTAATTATTACTCAGCATGTGTGGTCCAGAGGATGGTTGCCAAATGAAATCAGGATCAAGTACTGCTCAGGCTCTAATAGTCCACACTCATAGAGGCAGCCTTGAGTCCTGCTATATATGGTTGTTGTTTTTTTCCTTCAATTTCCACTATAAAGAACAACAATTAGATCTCAGATATCCATAGGCCAACTCCTGTGATTTTGCACTTGATGTCCCTTCACTAGTCACAGCCAATGTCTCTCACTTAACCTTCATTGAAGTCCTAGCCCCAATGGCCCTCTGCATCATGCACAGAGAGTCTCACAGATGACTGCTCAAGCCTCTTAGATAACCCACAAAACTGACTACAACTTCCCACAGCCATGCACACTAAGGGCCAAAACAAAATTCTGATGAGAGTTTCAAAGAGTTGTTATGTATCAGCCCTAGTCTCACCTTGTTTTAATTAGTTTTCGACCTCGGTCACTGAAAAACCATTATCTCCCCCCAACACTCTACATGACAACTTCCGTCCCTATGCTATGTTGTGATAGTCACCTCCAAACAACAGTGACCCAGCAAGAAAGCCAGTTGTCAGGCTCACACTGTTCCTTCTGGGCTACTACTACCATTACCAACCTGACCATGATTCCCTGTGTTAAAGTGATCTACAGCCCTGGCTGATGTGTCTCAGTTGGTTGAGCGTAGACCCATTCACTGGTAATGTCACATGCCTGGGTTGTGAGCTGGATCCATAGTAGGAGTTGTGCAGGAGGCAATCAACTCTTGTTTCTTGCTTATCCATGATTCTCCATCTCTCTCTCTCTCTCTCTCTCTCTCTCTCTCTCTCTCTCTCTCTCTCTCTTTTCATTTGTACATATAAAAAATCAACAAGTATATATATGTATTAAAAAAAAACACATACCTGCAGGTTACTAATTTAGCTCACTGTTTACTCCAAACCTTTGCACATGCTGGAACCTATGTCCTGGAAGAACTCCCATTCATTACACTGGTGCATAACATGAAGACCTAGTCATGGCCTTAGGATTCTGGGCTTAGTGTTTGTTCAAAGTACCCAGGTCCAAGGGCTACAACACTGGCTAACAGTAACAGCGCATCACTATCTCAGAGGCCACAAGTGTGGCATCAAATAAGCTCCACAAACCTGTACATCTAACCGATTCTGCATTTGCAGGAATTTTGGAAAAAAATGGTTTGTTAAGAGCCTGGCAACCACCAGGCTCTATGGGCTTAGGCCACTCAGTATCCTTGCCATGCTGAGACCAGGTGCCCTCCAGATGCCTGAATTATCTCAGGGCTCAGGCCTCAGTGCTCACTCTTGCCAGTTACTTTAATATTTACAGGACTTTCCCTTCTTGTCAACAACTGCTGACTTCTGTCTTCTAGTCTGTTCTTCCACTAAGCAATGTTAGGAAAAGTTAGAATCCTGCCTCAGAAAATGTCCCTCTTTTTTTTCAGAACCATCTATGGCCCCAGCGTTCTGAGAGTGAAAGTAAAACTCCCCGTGCACAACCACACCTCATCTCTTTGTTGCCTTTAGATCCCAAACAGGCCTAGGTTTCCTAATCCACCCTGCTCAGTTGCACCATAATGTCCTTACAAGGTGACATTTCATCCTTTCACCCTCTTCCCCCATCAATCATGTGTCATCCATGAGGGCCTTACCATTTTGAACTCAGGGGCTTGGACAGCAGGACCTGAGAGGCACTGGTCCCCAAGGCTGGAAGGTTAAATTGGGTCAGGCTGACTGAATGCTGTGAGCAGAGAAGAGTCTGGGAGGATTGGAGGTCCCAATCTCAGCCTGTTGTTGCTCAAGAAGCATCAGTCACACCTTGCACAGAAAAGGACATTGTTTCCTAGGCCTCCTCCGCCTCTTCCTTCTCACAACCAGTGTGCTGAAGCCTGTGAGTCCCCCTCAAATCTCAAGAGGGTCAAAATGACCGCCTGGAGGAGAAAGGCAAAAGTCCTGTCCTAACATGATGCACTGACACAAAAATACCCTTTAGCTCCACCTACATGGTGGCATTCCTTTTGGGCAATGTAGTTTACTCAACTGCCAAGGAGAGAGCTAGCATCCCAGCCAATAACATTGGTGAATAAAGGTTCTGTGGTTCAACAAGTGGCCCTGGGGAAGGACAAGTTGGGGCCAGAAACCTGGTTAACTGGTTGCTTAGATGCTGAACTGCCCTCCTATTGGTTAAATCCTAACCAGATCACCCAAAGAGTTGTGTGGGGAGAACTGGGAGATATCCCCCAAAGAATATATGCACAGGCAAAAGATAGGAGACATCTTTAATACTATCAGCAATCACAAAAACATATTAAAATTTAAAAAAAATAATATAGCACAGCTGGTGTCACTCAATGAGTGAGCGCTTACCCATGATCTATGAGGTCATGGTTCTATTCCTGGTCAGAGAACATACCTGGGTTTTAGATTCGATTCTCAGTTGGGTGAGAATGGGGATATGCAGGAGGCAGCTAATTAGTGTTCTCTCTCATCATTAATGTATTTATCTCTTCTCTCCCTTTCTCTCTCTAAAATAAATAAAAATATATTTTAAAGTATATAAATATATGCATAGTCCATGGACATAGACAATGATGTGCTGAGCACCTAGAAACCATGGGGCAGGTTAGAGAGAGGCAAAGGGGGATGAGATTGGGGGAAGTTGGGTCTATTTGTAATAGAATCAACAATAAAAAAGATAGTTTGCCCACATTGCACGGCTCAGTGGTTGGGCATGGACCCATAAACCAAGGTATCTCTGGTTGGATTCCAGGACAGGGCACATGCCTAGGTTGAGGAACTCCATCCCTGTAGCGGGCAAGCAGGAGAAAGCTGATCAGTGATTCTCTCTCATTATTGATGTTTCTCTGTTGCCCTCGCTCTCTAAAAAATCAATAAAAAAGAATAGTGTTAAAATTAATTTGGCTCAGGAGAATCCAAGATGGTGGCATAGGTAAACACCTACACTGCTGCCTCGCACAACAATTTCAAAACTACAACTAAAAGACAGAACGGACATCATCCAGAACCACAG
>PVJN01022069.1:0-33904 GCA_004026805.1 Lasiurus borealis
TTTTTAAAAGTCTTTTAACTGGTATCATTAATACATAGAAAAAATTTATTGTAAGCTGATGTAGTGATGTCATGTGATTCCTTTCTTAGTTATAAAAGACTTTTGAAAGACTAATCAAACTATTGTGCACTTCTGCTTCTCATAATGCTCCATGTGTGAGAGATTGCTTTATTTATTCCATTGTTTTCTTATAAATTACCATGCCTTCAGAAAACCAAATGGGGGGAAAAGAGTAAAAAGAAGCAGCTGACAATTACATGCTAGGATAAATGAAAATAAATATTTAATGGTGTGACTAAGTGTGAGGGCATGGGGTTATTAGAAAAATGTTGATTTGAGAGTTTTTCAGGGGGTATTTTAAGCTTTTCTGTTCTTTTTATTCATGCCAAGCAACCTCAGGCAATTGAGACTCAAGAGGTTTCATGGTATGAACTGTTAGGCCATAACTTAGTGAACTAAAACACGGCATATGGCAATTAGTGGCGTGTGGTTTCCTTTAAGCTATTCATTTGCCCAGTGTAACAGGAGCACCTAAATTCTTTCAACTTATCATAATTTGGCACAATGGAGTGGGTCCAAGGGAAAGAAGTGCATTACAGGAGAGAAGTATGCCAAAATGCACTGGTACTCAGATAATGAAAGATGAGGAGCAAGCACTAGGTGCACAGAGCACAATGCAAATTAGACACAGAAAAGCAAGAACCGGGAACAATATATGATTCACAGAAATAAAAGTCCTTAGGCATAAGAAACTCTTCAAAAGTTCTTTTGACCCATTACCCTTCTCCATTTCTCATTTTCTCTTTATGAAATGTAAAAGATATTACAGTTGAGTAACTATGAATTGTTCTCCTATATTTAAATTCTAAAGAATTCTCTTTTATTTTTAATTGAATCATAAAAAAAAAACACTATACATTAGAAACTAAAAAGAAATCCTTTGGGTATTGGGACAGACTCCCCAGTGGAATAATTACCTAATAGAGATACTATCCTATGATCTTTAGTTGACAAAGTTATATTCTTTTCATAAAATCTATCATAGTATCATAATTTTCTCTAATGTTTATGCACATTTAAGATTTATGTGCCCCTTATTTAGTTATTAATCTGATCTTAATGATTAGGTTTCTACGTCAATATTACAGATTAATCATAATAAAACACAAATCTACAACAAATCACGTTTGTATTCTATAACATTGATTCTATAACCAAAACTCTAGTAGTTACAAAAAAAAGGAAGAACTCCAAATGTTTTTTTCTTATTATTAATTCATGAAAATTATAATAATGTTATTTGTTGAAGTAATAAATGCTAGATACTGTGCTAAGTGATTTAGAATCTTACTTCTTTTTCCACTTCACAGTGACCTTGGTAGGTAGGCAATATTATATTCACTTTATAAGAAAAGATTCTCTTCCATCATCTAAGCTGAGAGCCTGGATGATGGACTATGTGCTCAACATTTGCAGATCTAATTATTCAAAGGAATTAAGAAATCTGCATTTATTTAAAGTAAAATGTTCTGTTTTAAAGTCTTTTTGTGTAACTCATTTTTAAAAATCATGCATGCTGTAGGAAGTGGACCTCTGTGATCTATAGCCAGCATGGTACACTTTTGATGGAATTTGCTGAATTTCCCCGGGGGGAAACAAATGTAGGGAGGAGGGAAGAGCAACAAAGAACTGTGCACTGTGTGCCAGCATCATGATGGAAACCCCTGAGACATCTGCCTCAGCTAGACAGAGGAGGTGGAGGCCTTAGCCCAATTTTTTCAGTGGCCCAATTGGAGACAACAAGACCTATGCAATATGTGAGGAAACAGGTGACCCCATAATACTCAGCCAATGAGGAACCAGAGGAGAGACTAAATAAATAGGCTATGTTTCCTGCCCCAGGTGTGCCTACACAATAGGACAGACACCTGCTCTCAAGAGTGTATTAAACGTCTCATTTTTGCCATACTTCTATCTCTGAATCCATCATTTTAATTTGGACAGGTGAGCATTTTCTCACACAGCCAAAAATAAATAATTAAGTAAGCTCTCTAAGTCTTCCTTAACCTCTCAACATTTTAAAATTCATAATCATCCTTTATGAGAACCTTGTATTACTCAAAACTTCTGTCCTACACTATCCACTTCAGAATAAGGCATTCTATGTAGAAAAGAATCCTAAGATCATCCATTCTAATGGGTTCATCTTGTGGATGAAGAAACTTAGTCTCAAAGAGGGACAATTACTATCCCAAGTTCACACAGTAAAGAACAAAGATTGAATTAGGATATGATACTCCTCTGGATCCACTTGCATTTTTCTTACACTCTACTAGACTGCCTCAAAATCAAACTAGGTTTGCAAGATGCAACATGTCACTAACAACACATTTGTTTTCCATTTTCCTAAGTTATAGCTAATCATCATTGCATAAAATCATTTTTAAAAACTATACAAATATATAAACTTATAAAACTTGTTCATTTTACTCTTTCATTTAGTAATTTAAAATTTGATACCAACACAATCCATAAAATGTAATGGCAAATATAGCTTGATATTACTTATTGCTTATAACTTGCTGATGGTCTTATTTTATAACAGTAGTCAGAGAAATGAAATTACTTAACATACCTCAAATAAAATAAACACAGAAAATTTTATTTTATTTTGTAGCATTCACAAAGATTTTGCATATGGTTCTTATTTTATTCCATTTCTTAGTTTCAGAAGTTGACTTGCATACTAATGATACTATGAATGCTATCCTCCGGTGCCTCTTGGTTCTCATTATTTATTGTTGATGCAATATTTTTGCTGTTTTTCTCTTATTCTCAATATTTATGATCCACAAAGAGCTGTACTTTAAAGGCCCGACAATGTAATTGTATGATTATATCTATCAACTCTGAAATGGCTTGTACAGTCATTAGTCTTTTAAGAGTTTAGAGTTTTATGATAGAGTTTATGAGTTTAGATTCTTCCTCATTACTTAATGTATATTTATGATCTATTTCTTTGAATTTAGTTATAAATCAAAATATTCTAGTATGCACATGAACTTGCTTTATAATCTCTAAGAAAAAAGAATCCCATTTTTATTGTCAGTGAAAATATGTATTGTATTGAAAGGAATTTTAGAGATAAAACCGGGAGATTTAGGGAATAATCAGGGTCCATGGAAGAGGAATGAATAGATGGAGGGTTTGGAGACACCAAAATGCTTATCTTACTTGTACAAGGATAGAGAAATGCCACAGGATAAAGGGTTCCCACCATGATGCTGGCATTCACAGAGGATAAAGAAAAGTCACAGGATATCGGGGAGAGGGAAACATATCTTCACAGAGGATAGAGGAATGTTGCAAAATAAAGGGGGAGGGGAGAAGGGGCCTCCACATGGGCTTTGGATTTTAAAACAGATACTTTGTAGCAGAGGGAGGCAAGCACAGGGTCCTGAGTAAGGAAGGGGCCAATTAGAAAGGGTCAGGTTCAAACAAATTCATAACTCTAATTTTGTTACTGTTAAGGAATCATAATGAAAATATCTGTGTTTTCTGATGGTCTTAGGCTCTAGCAGCAGTTCTCAATCCCTAGTAGGGTCGTGACCTACAGGTTGAGAACCACTAGCAGGGTCACCTAAGACCATTGGAAAACACAGATATTTATATTACGGTTCATTAACAGTGGCAAAATTACAGGTATGAAGTAGCAACAAAATTTTATACTTGAGGGTCACCACAACATGAGGAACTGTATTAAAGGGTCCAGGCATTAGAAGGGTTGAGAACCACTGCTCTAGAGGGTTGAAAATTAATCAGATTTAAATTCAGCTAATTAGATTCCTTTATAACAATAAGAAATTGAAAACAAATAAACTTCAATTATGTGCTCAGTAAGAAACCGTAGTGGTAAAATATAAGACATGACTTCAGGCAACAAATCAGTGAGGGAAACAAGCCTACAACAATCAAAGTCCTTTTAGCACTTCTCTGAGGAAAAATGAAAGCTAGCCTTAATTAAATGCTTTCTATGTGACAAGCTCAGTACTAAGCAGGTTGCTTCTATTGTCCCACAGAAGTCTCATAAAGTCAAAATGTCACAAGAACTTAAGGGACAAAGGGGAGACTTCTTGCTAAGCAGTATTGAGATGGGGAGATTGGAAAGGAAAACGAGGCCAGCTGATGAAGGCCTGTGGAGGATTTGGACCTGGTGTATGGGATAGACTCTATTAGCTTTATGTTCAGGAAAATACACAGTGAATTAGGGGATTAGTCTGTCCTTTTGAGATCCATTGGAATGCCTAGAGACTAAAGGCCATAAAGTTGTTTCTCTAACAAAAGGGATCTCATGGTAGGTTAATGCAAAATAGTGGTGATGAGAAGAGACACACAAACACACATACACACACACACACACAAAAAAAAAAAATCCAGTTAAATTTATTGCTTTATTTGGTTCCTTTTAGGAAAGGACAAGAAAATGTTTGAGATTTTTTTCTTAAACATATAATAATTTTAAAAACATTGAAACAGAGATGTTTCAATGGCATTTGTATGGTATATAGTTGATTATGGGCATGGTGGGGGATAAGGAAAGCAAAAAACTGAAGTTGTGGAAATGTACAAATTATTTTAATAGTAAAATACTCAAATGCAAATTCCCAATGGTTATTTAGATCACAGGGAACGTGTGTGTGTGTGTGTGTGTGTGTGTCTATAATTGTAATGGTGGAAGCCATAAAAATATGTACCAAAGATAATATATAAAGAGCAGAGGAAGAACAACCATAGAAATTTAAAGAATGCCCACGTGAGTTTGGGATGGGAAAAAAATCAGGAAAGTCAACAATGGAATCAAATTCACAGCCCAAGGTGATGGAGCAGAAAATATATTCCTTTGATTTTTGCCTTTTCCTATTTTCTTCATAGATTTAAACACACATTGATTCACTTAACATTGGCTTAGAGTATTTCCTTTGAGTCAATCATTGTGTAGTGAGCATTTGTAAACATTTTATAAAGTAAGCAATTTTATTAGGTGCTACTGATTTTAATAGAATGGAAATAGGCAACTCCATGTTTTGTGAGTACACTTCTTTATTTCTTATATGTACTATTTACACAAAGCAGTTCCGCCACACTCTGCTCTAGTTACAAATAGAAAGCACCTTCTTATCTCCCTTGGGAACCTCCTGTAAATATTGAATGTAGAATTTGTCCTGAATAGCATGTCCCATAAATAAGAAGATAATCTAACTAGAATGTGGCTCAAAAAATCTTTTGCTATAGACTTAAAGAATGTATTTCTTCTTTCCAGATTTATGAGATGTCATGCACTGTTCTTCCCAAAATTCTTTCGATTTCTCTGATGAGATATCCCTTGGATAAAGGCTCAACCATTCTGATGTCTAAGATAGTTTTTTAAAGAGTGGCTCTGCAGAACTTGAATATGTACACTTGTTTCCACAATTTTATTTTTCTTCCTAGTTAAGTAATCTGTTCCTTTTCTTCCTGCTAGAGTACTTATATTTTATTTCCTGAAATTTTAAACCTGTCAACATATCTATATCTATCTATCTATCTATATATATATATATATATATATATATATATATATATATATAGTGTCTCTATTAATATTTAATTTACCTTATGCACGATAAGTCCTTGTGATCTATATATTTAGGTGTTTCTTCAGTTCAGCCAACCCTTCTATTATATCTCTGAATATTGTTTTTATACCATATCACCTGTTCTGTTACCTCACTAAAATAAAAATTGTTAGAATATCAAATCTCAATTTGATCCTTCCAAAGCTCTCATCTTTTTCCCATATTCTACAAGAGCCTTTCACAAACCTCTTGAGCACTGATTTGATAAGTATGGCTTTTAATATTTTAAACTCTGTGTTTAAACCTGTTAATTATCTCTGTCAGCTTACATTTTGGCTCTCAATAAAATCTTTGTGTTTTTATCTTTGGATTGGTTCTGAGATAGTTAATTTTATATGTCAACTTGATTGGACAAATGGATACCCAGATAGCTGGTAAAACATTATTTCTTTCTTAACTTAGACCGAGGAAAGAGATCTGTCTCTGCCGATGTGGTGGGCACCATCTAACCTGTTGCAGGCCTAAATAGAACAAAAAATAGAACAAAAAGGTTGGGGAAGGGCAAACATCCTCATTCATACTCACTCTCTCTCTCTCTCTCTCTCTCTCTCTCTCTCTCTCTCTCTCTCTGTCTGTCTCTCTCCCTCCCTCCCTCCCTCCCTCTTGCTGTCATCGTCTGCCCTTATTTGGACTTCAGAACATCAGGATTAGTGAGTCTCAGGCTTTCAGAGATTTGTATCAGCTGACCCATGCTTCTCAGGATGTCAGCTGTAGATCGAATTATACTACAAGCTTCCCTGGTTATCTTGTTTGCAGAAGACAGATTGTGGAAATTTGCCTCCATAATCATGTAAATCAGTTCCTATAATTAATTTTCTGGTTCTGTTTGTCTGGAGAATCTTGACTAATAAAGAGATTTTTTTTCTTTCATTGAGTTCATGTTTTCATTTATTATTCTCCCACTCCACTACCAAAAACTGTTTGAAATCTACTATAATCTATCATGCACTCTACCCCCACCCCTAACATACACATTTTGTTGAGATGCCCTTTTACTGAAAAGCCCTTTGAACCTTTCCCCGTAAGACATTTTCTGATATTGGTAGAGAATATGTACTCAGGCCAGACCACTGGATTCAGTATCTTATTCTACCCATTAACTATTTGTGTGGCTATATATGTTTACTGAATTGTTCTCTGCCTCAGTTTTCACTTCTACCAAATAAGAATCATAATACTGATTTCCTCACAGCATTGTCATGAGGAGCAAAACAGAAAGATACTTCAAACACTGCCCAGTAAATGTTAATTATTGTTTCAGTTATTAATCTGAAAGTTTGATTGATACAGATTTGCATAGACCAGCTCTGTGATTATTAGTCTGACAGTCTCACAAAGAAAATTTCATTTCTACAGAGTTCTTCCCTATTTTTAAGTTGCCATGCAAAAAGCCTATTGGCACCATCTCTGTTCAATCTTATCACAACTCCACTCACATGATGCTTTGTGTAACATCTCTATGTAATCTTGATGTACTGAGGGCAGGGAAAAGAGGTGAGAAGAAAGGTTGCCCCTACTTGGGAGAAAGTCCTCACATTTAGGTGAGACACTTGGCAACTTGCAGACAGAGAACTCGCTGTACTAGAAAGAAGCAACACAAAGTTTTTACAACTTTAGACTTTCTGCTTTGGATGAAGT
The DNA here is from genome assembly GCA_004026805.1 of Lasiurus borealis. NCBI lineage: Eukaryota > Metazoa > Chordata > Mammalia > Chiroptera > Vespertilionidae > Lasiurus > Lasiurus borealis. Next base: position 7,314 of record PVJN01022069.1, read on the forward strand.
GACAAATCTTGGTGGCTAATATTATTTTTTTCAAAGGAGCTCTAATGTATTTGTAAATGTGTTGGCTCTGTTAACATAAGAAACCATTCAAACCTGCACAGAATTTTTGTGAATTTATTTGAGCCCAACTGTTGATAATTGCCAGTAAGCAGAATCTCAACATAATGGGATAATGGTTCTCAACCTGTGGGTCGCGACCCCCAGGGGTCGCCTAAGACCATCAGAAAATACCTATTTCCCATGGCCTTAGGAATCAACAGACTGCTCCTCGCTATAGCAAAGTGTAGCAATGTAGTTTACTGTTGTCATATGAAGACTGTTACCCATGCTACACAATGATTCAAGACAAAATTTTCATTTATTTATAATTAGAAATAAATATTTCACAATATATAATTGCATATTGTTTTTGTGATTAATCACTATGTGTTAATTATGTTCAATTTGTAACAACAAAAATACATCCTGCATATTAGATATTTACATTACAGTTCATAACAGTAGCAAGATTACAGTTATGAAGTAGCAATGAAAATAATTTTATGGTTGGGGGTCACCACAATGTGAGCACGTCATTAGAAAGGTTGAGAACTACTGCTCTAGACTATACAGTCTTTTGCCTATTTTTATAAATTACCATCAAAGGAGAAGAGAGGCAAGTGAGTTACATAAAATTCATTGGTGACAGATTAGGGAGTGGGAGAAAGCAAAGCAAAAAAAAAAAAAAAAAAACCTCTGGGATTATATAAAAAGTAAAATTCTTCTTTTTCATAAGTAGGCATAAAATAATTAACAGCCAACAATTAACAAATAACAATAACAATGAAGGATTTTGGGGTCTGCACCCTGGCACCATTTGCTGAGCCCCAGAAGGTTACCTTAGATGCAAAAAGATAGTAGGCTCAGTAAATATTGAAATTGATCTCTGTCAGGGAAGATACTTGCCTAGTCCATGACTACCCGCTATAAACTGCTTTTTAATGGGGAACCCTTGTTTTTTAATTTCAGACCATCCTTTGTGGTTACTTAAGGTCTTTGCGTTTGCAAGGCTGCCATGCAGGCCTACCCTGATTAGTCAGGTTAGCATTATGCTCCTTTTCATCCACAGCTCTAACATCAGTTTTTGCCTCCATCCTACTTAAAAATTAGTAGAAAAAGAAACATAGAAGTGAAAAGTTACTTATAAATGAAAATTTGGAGTAAGCCACCCATGATTTTAAAAATATATCATTCTATATTCATACTATCTTAACTAAGTACTTCAAAATTTGTAATAAGTATATCTCACATTTTCCTAACTTTATTGAATTAAAAATTCTTTTTATTTTTAGGGAGTTTTTGTAATTTTTTGTTTGTTTGTTTGTTTTGCGTGTATTCCAGGAATAAAATTTTATTTTTTGTCAAAAAAAGTACAATATAGATTAAAAATAAATTTATTTCAATCCTTTTTTATGTTAGTTCTTATTTACTTATTATTCTTAGGAAATCTTATTCTTGACTGGACTCTGATTTAGAGGTACAAGCTTTCTGAGAGGACAGCCTCATCTCTTGGCAATCTGTTCCTGTTTTTTTCCTTTGCCCTCCTTTATTCTCTTAGCCAAAAGTTTAGCATATTCTGTGGCCCCTTCCTTATTTTTCCTAGTAAAGTTGTTTCTTCAGAGCGATATGCCAGCGTTTGTGTTGGAGGACACATGGAATAATAGAATGATGAATCTCAGGTCCTCAATTTATTACCCCCTTTATTTAGGGGCTTTCTCACAACATGTTGACAGACAACATCTTCTCTAGAGGATGGAAAAGTCTGCAGATTCTGCTAGATCTTTTGGGCCCCAGACCACAAGGCACAGTAATATCAGTGAGGCCAGGAATATATTTTCCTCCTAATTTTACAATGACCAACTAGAGAACACTTAGATTGGCATCCACAATGCAACCCTGAAGAGATTTGTACTTTTTCTCTCCAGTGCTTTTTGGATGTTACAGGAATGCTCCTTACTCAGCAGTGAGTGACATGGCCATAGGTCAGTGGTCAGCAAACTCATTAGTCAACAGAGCAGCAAACGGTGGCTCGGGAGCCACAGTTTGCCAACCACTGCCATAGGTCAAGACACTGGGATTCATGGGGAACCCTTGTTTGTCATTCCCACTACTTATTGGAAACACCCAATCCCTCCATTCTTCTTCACCCAGAGCATCAGCCGCAACTTCTGTAGCCACGTGGTTCTCATAAAAGGTATTAAGTTTGTGTTCATCATTCACTTCAATGAATTTCTGGCAGCCAGTGACTGGGAAAGAGATCTTCAGTTTCATCCTGAAGCAGGCAACCACTTCCAAAATGCCACACACACACACACACACACACACACACACACATAATTTTTTCAATCTTCTTGATTAACCTTCTCTCCCAGTTTAAAATAGCATCATCTCTCATGTATACTATTACCTGAGACACCTGGCTAATCTCCTCACTTACACTTGTGCCCTCAGTAAAAACAAAGATGTCAGAGTGATTTTTAAACATGAAATCTGATTCTGTCGCTCATCCTGCTTATAACTCTTTCCAAACTCATATCAAGATTCTCCAGATGATTCAAACACAGATCACTTATAAATATAGGCCTTGTGTGTATGCTTTCCCTTTGCTTCTAAGTTTTCTTGATCACTCTGCCTTTCCTCATCCCTCTCTCCCCTTTGCCTCTAAAATTACTGTTTCCTAGGCCGAGATTAGTTTCTATGTCCTATGTTTTTCTAGCACTGGAGGTGTTTTTTTTTTTCTCTCTAGCCTAATCACAATTTTTAATATTTAATTATCTACATGATTATTTGTTTTATTCAGTCAATCCAAAAAGACTTCAAGCTCCATATCCAATTTTGGAAGAGTGATATTAACATCTAATGGTTAATGACACCAAAATATTTGAATGAACAAATTTAAATCTCCTAGGATTCTTATTTAATTTAGTAGTATTTTTAAACTCAAGAGTGTTCGGCAGTTAGTGATAGCTTTGATGAGTTTCAAATTTTCCTCCCACCTAAACCTTTTTGAATTTTGTTGCTTATAAATTTTCCATAGGGCTTTTGGAAAGGTGGAAAAGTAATAAGCATTTTGACATCCTAAAAATAATGATGGGTTTTATCCTATGTTTATCACATACTGCATTTCCTTTGCTTTTCCAAATTTGATTCATGTTTTATGCTCACTCAAGGTAAGCAAGAATACTAAAACATTTCAGTTAAAAATGTTATGTAACTACTGATTCTTTTTCTCATCTTTATTGAACCTTTACTTAAGCCACTTCATTCTGTGAAACCAACCGTAGATAAGTCATCTCCTTGTAAATTCCACCCAACTCTGGACCTATTTCTTACCAGCATCTTGATACACGCAAAAGGTTGACATCTCTTAGCTGAAATGAAATTGTTATTTGTTTTTTAAATAAAGCATACAGGTAATGTGATGTATAAAAAGGGAGACAGGTGTTATTTTATTTTGTCTTTACAGTGAACTACAGATGAAATAGTAAAGGGTTATTAACATGCTATCTATAAGTTAACATAAATGTTTAATTTACTATTGGTTGAAAACAAACTCAATTTTGTTAAAAAAAAAAAAAACATCACATAACTTTAATGATATATATGCAGGGGACAATTGTGCAGTTAGTTTTAGGTGACCAAGATGTTCAAATACTATTTTGCATTATTAGTCATCTCTTTGTGCTGATTCAGTATCTGCTATAACCACAGATTGTTGTTATTTCCCCTTAAATAATTTGTTTGTAAATGAGAGACAATGCTTAGAGAGGCACTTATCTTTTCTAGTCATTTTTATTAAATTATGAACTTACAGGGTTAATTTTCTATAAAATATGTAGTTTTAGCTTATTTTTAGTTTTTCATCAGTCTCAACTGCTGGGAGAATAAATTAAGTATTGTCTGAATTGGTGCCCGGTTTTTCCAAAGTCATTCTTGTACAGAATTACAGAAAAGATGTACATGGCCTTGGGCAAGTCATTTAGCTTCTCTATATTCTTTTTCTTTTTTTTTCAGTTATAAAATGGGGATTAAATGACCTTTCTATACCTACCTATCAGAAGTGCTGTACATAAAATTAGATAATAGACTTGAAAGTACATGGGAAGTAAAAGTATTGTAATAAAGCATGATAATCTATTATGAGGAATTTAAGTAGAAAAATGAGTGTATAAAGGCTTTTAAAAGCATATGTGTGTGTGTGACTAATTCCATTTAAGGATCAATTTGCTATAGAATGATTAAAAATATCAATTTGAGAGTATAAGGAAAAAATATTTTCTATTTCTATTGTAAAAATTAATATCTAGTGGATATGGATTTTTTAAAGTTATAGTTTAAAGTGAATTTCCATAAGTTTATATTTTTATATTAGAAAATACTTTTATTCATAGGCCAGATTAGAAATTTATGTGACTTACAGAGGGACAGACTTTAAGTGGAAAAAATCATTAGGTAGCCATTCTATATAATAAAAGGCTATTATGCAAATCAACCAAACTGAAGAATGAATGGTCACTATGATGCACACTGACCACCAGGGAGCAGATGCTCAACACAGGAGTTGCTCCTTGGTGGTTAGTGTGCTCCCATAGGGGAAGCCGCTGCTGAGCCAGAAGCTGGGCTCATGGCTGGTGAGCACATGGGCAGTGTCAGGAGCCTCTCCAGCCTCTGAGGCAACACTAAGGATGTCCCCTGAGGGCTCCCAAACTGCGAGAGGGTGCAGGCTGGGCTGAGGGTGAACCCCCCCTCGAGTTTAACAATTTCATGCACCAGGCCTCTAGTTCTCTATTATAAAAAAGAAAGAAAAAAGAGAATTCTGACAAAATACTCCTAAAACAGAAAACTCAACTCCCAAGATCAATTCATAGGAAACGTTCATTGGTAGGAGGGAAGCATCTGATTTTTTAACAACAATGCTGCCACACTACCATATGGCATTTGTTTCTTTATTCTTTTGCAATGTACTGGAAAAGAAGAAGGTAGAGAAAAGCAGAGTAATTCCAAGGACAAATGTGATCTTCACCAAAGAGATTGTAAACATTTAATGATTTTCTTTTTCAGATCAAGATCAAAGGTTAAATTGAAGCCTATAGCAAGGACGTTTAAGACCAAGTTCACTGGCTACACAGAAGCATACTGGATTCATTATACTAGTAGAGGCTCACTTAATGAAAATTAGGGTGAGTTAAATCCACCATAACCTGGTAGAAAACCAAGGTTAAGTTAAGCAATAAATGATGGTAATTAAAGATAATGAAATGGAAAGCATTATATATAGGTATGTATACACAGTGTAAAGCCAAATTCTGTAGAATTTAAGTATGATGTTCTTTATTATTAATTTTCAGTTATTAAGGAATTCAACTTTATATATATATACATATATTGATTTTAGAGAAGAAGGGAGAGGGAGAAAGAGGGAGAAATCACAATGATGAGAGAGAACCATTGATTAGCTGCTTCTTGCACACCCCTTACTGGGATTGAGCTAGCAACCTGAGCATGTGCCCTGACAGAGAACCTATTTGTGACCTCCTGGTTTATTCAACCCATGAGGCACACTGCCTGGGCAAGGGTTCAATGATGCTTTGATATCTGATTAACCATACTTAGAGGAATTAGTTCCTTTTTTACTCTAACACAGCATACGTTGATTCAAGCCTGTGATTGGCTGCCTGCTTGGAATTCTATAGTCTTTCTCATCATATAAAGGGAATCCCCAGAAGGTGGATACAATGGACAACTTTACCAAGACAGGAATAATCTCATGGAGATTTAAAAAGAGTGGACATATACTACTAGTATTTTGTAATTATAATAATAGAATTCTGAAGTCTTCTTTAGACATTTATTTTTGGTATATTTATTTTTTATTCTTTTTTAATGTCATTGTTCATTCCATTAGGCCAACTAATACTACTGAATTTGACTTAAAATCATTTCTTAGAACCTGTTTCATTTATCTGAAAAATGTCTCCAATTTTCTTTTTATGCCTTATTTTTATATGTGAAGTTCTTGTTCTCCATAAGTACCAAGAAGCAAAAAGTAAAAATAACCATAACATAAAATCAAGAATCTTGTATGATTAATATGTGTGTGCTTATTTCCTGCAACTTTGGAAGTTAATTTCTAGAGAGCAGAGGTCATAATTTACATATTTCTTTTATTAAAGTAAACAATGCACACTGAAGACTCTATTTGCAAAGCAAATTAAACAAATATTAAAAAGCCGTCAGATATTATGTATTGAATAAAATATGCTTTAGAGGCAAAATAAAAGGGATTTCTGACTTTGTTTTTAATCATTTAACATAGGAATGGAGCATCTTTTATATATGCCAATTGTTGAATTCCTAAAAGAGCTAATATTTTAAATTTGATACACATAGATCTATACTATGAATTACTACACAGTTTATAAGTGATACAAAATATGTGGATGAACACTTTTCAAATATATTTTATATTCATTGAAAATATTTAGTTGTAATCACACTTATTAATTTTTATTGAAATATTTTATATCAGAGAGACAGGTTATGATTATGAATCATTATGATTTGGGAAAATTTTCAGGTTATGTTGCCATTCCATTTAGAAAATAGAAAACAAAAGAAGGAACCATGATGCATAGCAAAGACAGAGCCTTCTAAATTTAAAAATGTAACAGTGTCAGGATGAATACTTTTAACCATATGTAACTGAAGATTTCTCATAATATGACAAGTTTGCAAAATTATTTCTGACACAATTTAACATTACTGAATTTTTTACTCTTACTTTATTTCTTTTTGCTAAAACATACTTAATTTTCAATAAGAATTATGATACATTTTAAATCATTTTTGTTGATTTGCAGAAATTTCTCCCTGAGCTTCCTACTGACGACAACATCATTGACAATCACCAAAGATAAAATTTACAAATTTCAATCTAAGTTTTGCGTTCTTTATGAACATAAGTTTGTAACTGAGCCAACTTATGACCAAAAAAATAAATAAATAAAATAAAATAAAATAAAAAATAGGAGATTTGTGAAGTAAATTAACTGGGAGCCAAATTCAGTCTTCTAAACTCATTTCATTTGTACCTCAGCTTGGACTTAAGCCATTAGCACAGCAGGAAAAAGCAATGGCTATGCACCAGGCCACCAGCACTTCCATGCATAAGACTTTGCAGAATGACAGAAATAATGAATGTAATTAAAACAGCATACAACCAAAAAAACAATAATAATTAGTATATAAGTAGGATGGTTCTGGGTGGCCCAGGACATGACAAAACATTTTAAAGAATTTTAATAATATTCTAAACTACTTCACTTTCTAAATAAAAGCTCATATATTATATTTGATAAATGAAACTTTTTAATAACTATTTACAAACTTTCAACTTAAGGTGTTCCAATTTTAGTACTTCAGTTTTAGTACTTCAATTTTAGTAAGTTCACACTTTTCTAACCTACTCTTTAAATAACCTAAAATTACTTTATTATATTCAGGAGGAAGGAGTCATATAAATGCCCTTTGGTCATAAAATTATAAAAGTTAGTTCAGACTTTGGGAAATTGTCACTAAGAAATTTGAAAACCTATTTTTTTAAACAATTTCAAATTCTAAATTATTAATTTGTAATCATACACACTATAATGTTTTTTTTAATTGATTTGAGAAAGGTAGAAAGAAATCAAAATATCCTCAAGAAAAATTGTTTGGGGGAAATTAAGTCAAGCATCACCAATAACAGTGATACTTCTTTAAAATCATGAAAATAGAGTAAGATCATGAAACTGTAGCTTATTCTGGGAAGCACAAGTTCTTAAAGATAGAAAAGATGCAAGTGTTATTGACAATTCTTTCCACATCTTAAAACTTTTAAAAATACTAATGTTTAAAATTAATTTTAAAGATATATATTTACAATGCAGGATATCTTTTATTATCTAACTCAAAATTAACAAAAACTCCAAACAGTTTTTATTTAATTTCCCTCCTTATCTTTATTTATTTATTTTTTTCATTTCTCTTTTTAGAGAAAAATTCAAATGACTTCTAGCCATTTCATTTTTTTTTGGCACAATTTTTAGGAGTCTCAAAAATTATAATCAGAAAATAAAGCCATGTAAATTGTGAATATAAGAAAAATGTGCCATGATAGATAGAATTTGCTCTGTTTTTAAGTATGAGTAGATAGAGGAAATGCAAAGCAGAGGAAGAATTTGTCAAGTGCTTGAATAAGGGATTAGTAAAGATAAAGGAAAGCTTAAGATTTGAGCCTTGGATGTTTAAAAGAATAATAATGCTAGTGATAGATGTATATAAAGGACATTTTATTTGTTGAAAAAATAATGAAATTAATATATTGGGGTTGAAGCAAACGAGGTATTGAAGATGAAATGTTAATAGATATTTGATCATAAAAGAATATACAAAGTGAAGCTCTCAGCAATGGTAGTTGATTGCTTAAAGGTATTATTTAATAATTTACTAATGTGGTTGAGTGTATGCTAGTATTTCAAATGTTCAACACTGAATTTATTTTTACTTATTTATTTTTAATATAGTTTTATTGATTTCAGAAAGGAAGGGAGAGGGAGAGAGAGATAGAAATATCAGTGATGAGAATCATTGATTGGCAGCCTCCTACACACCCCAAACCAGGGATGGAGCCTATAACCTGGGCATGTGTTCTTGACTGGAATCAAACCTGGAACCTTTCAGTCTACAGGCTGATGCTCTATCCACTGAGCCAAACCTGCTAAGGCTGAATTTTTTCTTAAAAGAGAAAATTATGTACAAGGGAAGTTTTTAAAAGCATAACATACAAACATATATTGAGTTATTGTTAGTATAACTATTACATTTTTTATACTTTTAAACAAAACAGTAGAATTGGTTCACTTGGAACAAAATGGCCATCTTAATATTTACAAATAAAATTTAAGATTCAATTCAGAATATTTATTTATAATTATGTCAATTGTAATGGTTGAAATATTAATTTTAAAAATAAATATTTACAATGTAGGATATCTTTTATTCTCTAACTTAAATACTAATACAAACCCCCAACAGTTTTTCAATCTTAAGGTAAGTAAAATCCAAATTTTCTCACAAATGATTTTGGAAAACAAGTTAAAGATCACAGAAAATGAGCTCCAAAGAACACAACATGTATCTATTTCACTGGTTCTTCCCAAATTGTATGTAGGATGTGGGTAACATGGTGGATTCTGCTCTCAGAATGTAGTTGCATTTCATGCTACCTTTAACCAATGAATGCTGTAAAACCTATTGTGGAGTCCTGTCCTCTACAACTTCACAGTCTAATGAGAGAGATTGACCTGCTGTGTTGCAGTCACGTTGTTTTTTAATAAAAAATCTTGGTAGTCTTGGGATCCTATGAACTTATACATGTATAGTTTTAGCTCACAAGGTTCTGCCTTACATTTGGCAACATAATTTATTGCATTTTATTCTATACTTGTATTTAGTTTATGTGAGAGAGACTTTCTTCAGGCTGTATCTGACAGGAGACATTTTTTTGTGTGATTGTATTCCTGTATAGTAAATAATAAAATGACTATTTGTGGCTTTTAGTAGTTTTCCCTTATGAATCATTCTCTTAATGTGTACTTGCTACCAAGGATTTCTGACTTTGAGTAATGAGGTTATTGTTTATTACACCGTTTCTTGTTATTTAACCTTGAAATTTAGTCAATATCTGTAAGAACAGAAATAGGCGAAGTAGGGGAATTAGTCTGCATGAGCACAGGTAGCAAAGCACCTAAATAATATGTTATTACCGTGTCTTGTTGGAACCAGTCATTTATTGTAAGTAGAGGTTTTAAGTGAAACAAATTATCAGTGTCTAATGGTCTATTTGGCAGAACACATGGCCAGCTTTATTTTGGCCATTCTCGATTAGGTTGTTGTTCATAAAAAGCCAAGGGACTCTTAATTGATCATTACTAACAGTATGCACTGTGTGTAATAATGAATAAAACTGGACCAGGAAGATGTTTTTGGAAAAAAAAAATGAGCTAAAGAGAATTAGAGTTGTCAACTTTTCAACTATATACTAGATAAATGTGATCTAAACAGCACTTGAGGCTCTATATTTCTCATTTCAACTCTATTTCTCAAATGTCTTGGGGAAAAGGGAACTGGCTTTTAAAATGAGAGCCCTAAGAACTTATTTAGGATATTAGTAGCTACATTGCAAATATAAAGGGTAGAACATACTGGAGTTTATCAATTGATCAACTATATACTTGATACAACTTTGAACGGGTTTTTTAGAATCTATGGCTTTACTGAACTAACTACATGTTACAATATCTTAACAAGAAACACCTAGGCATATGGACAGTGCAGTTACAAGTACTTCTGAATATAGATACAGATATGGCATTAAGATTAATATTTGGCTCTAAATTAGTCTAACTCTGACTGACAAAAGTGCTCATTCACTAAATGCTAATATGCCCTACATTTTTGAGAAAAGGAAAGGAAAGAAAAGGATAGGACAGAACAGGAAAGGGAAAGAAGGGAGGGTGGGGAAAAGACTAGAGCCATCTTTTAAAAAATAGTTTAGCAGCTTGGTAAGAAATAGATAGTGGAAATCACGAATACTTAAACATGCTGTTTATCTTATTAGCAGAGTTTTCCTGTTATATAAAACACCTTAAACAATAGGGAATGTGAGATTAGATATAATTTTCTGAGTTTGGCTAACCACTACTAAAAATCCATTAAATAATTTTTCATCAGTCTGCGAATAAGAAGGGATGGGTATTTATGTTACTCCACCAGGTAAAAAACTTTGCCTTAGAAATAAAATATCCATTAATTATTGGTGAAAATCCAACAAAACCCTTCACATGAAAATAAATGACTTTATTTCAAGTAGCAAATGTCAAAAGTGCAGGTTGGAATATACCATGTTTCTATACCTGCTTCTAATTAAAGATGCAGATAATTTAGTAAGCTAAATGATAAGCTTAAACTCAAAGAAAATTATTATAACGAATACACTCATACTTATCTAATTAATTTCATCTATATAGGAAGTGATTGAAAAATATAAGGACACTAAGTAAGCAAATAGACCTTTCTCAAAGTAAAGAGAAATCAAATTGATGAACATGTTAACCTCTTTTTTTTTTTGTAAGTCCAATTGCTACTTTTAAAATGCTACTTTCATTTTAATAATTTCCTTGATTTAGATACATTTTAAATATTGATGTTAACATTTTAATATTCTTATTTCTTCATTTTCCATTTTAACTTCAGCAAATAAAAGCATTTTTATACATCGAATGGTACCCTACATATGGATGAAATATAACCCTAAGAATCTAATTTATTTGTAAAATTACAATAATGTGAAATTAACACAATTTTATTTTTAAAACTCTCAAATCAAAACCAACTCTAATGACCTCAACATAGTAAAAGCTATATATGACAAACCTACAGTAAACATCATATTCAATGAGCAAAAACTAAAACCATTTCACCTAAGAACAGGAATGAGACAGGGATGCTCACTTTCACCACTCCTGTTTGACATAGAACTGAAAGTGCTAGCCATAGCAATTAGACAAGAAGAAGATATAAAAGGTATCCAAATTGGAAATCAGAGACGACATGATACTGTACTTAGAAAATCCTAAAGACTCCATCAAAAAATTATTAGACTTAATAAATGAATTTGGAAATGTAGCAGGATACAAAATTAATGCCAGTATATCTATGGCATTTTCATATACCAATAATGAACTTACAGAAAGAGATATTAAAAAAAATAATTCAATGTATCATCATACCAAAAAAATTACGATATCTAAGAATAAACTTAACTAAGGAGGTAAAAGACCTATACATGAAAAACTACAGGACACTGAAAAATAGATAGAGAAAGACATAAATAGATGGAAGAACATACCATGTTCATGGATTGGTAGAATTAACATCATTAAAATATCTAAAGCAATCTGTAGATTTAATGCACTTCCCATTAAAATACCAATGGCATATTTCACCGACATAGAACAAACTCTCCAAAAATTAATCTAACAAAACAAGACCCTGAATAGCTTCCACAATCCTGAGAAAGAAGTACAAAGTAGGAGGGATCTCAATACCAGATATCAAGCCCTATTACAAAGCCACTGTTTTCAAAATAGTTTGGTACTAGCTCAAGAACAGACATATAGACTAACGGAATAGAATAGAGAATCCAGATATCAACCCAAACAACTATGCTCAATTAATATTTAACAAAGAAGGCAAGAACATACAATGGAGTAAGGCAGTCTATTCAATAAATGGTGTTGGAAAAACTGGACAGATACATGCAAAAGAAATGAAACTAGACCACCAACTTACACCATACCCAAAAATAACCTCAAAATGGATACAGAACTTAAAAATAAGACAGAAAACCATAACATTATTAGAGGAATCCACAGGCAGAAAAATCTCAGACATATGCTGAAGTAATGTCTTCACTGGTACAGCTTCTAGGGCAATGGAAACTAAAGAAAAAAAAATGGGACTACATCAAAATAAAAAGCTTTTTCACAGCAACAAAACAACAAGAAAATTATTATAACAAATACACTCATACTTATCTAATTAATTTCATCTATAAAGGAAGTGATGGAAAAATATAAGGACACTAAGTAAGCAAACCATCAACAAAACAACAAGAATGCTCACCGTATGGGAGAACATATTTGCAAATGTTATCACTGATAAAGCTTTAATCTCCAACATTTACAGGGGACTTGTACAATTTTAAAAAAGGAAGACAACCCAATTTAAAAATGGGCAAAGGACCTCAATAGATACTTTTGGAAAGAAGACTTAAGGAAGGCTGAGAGACATATGAAAATATGCTCAAAGTCACTAATCATCTGGGAGATGAAAATCAAAATGACAATGCCGTACCATCTCACATCATGCACTGCTGGTGAGAATACAGACTGGTGCAGCCACTATGGAGAACAGTATGGAGTTTCCTCAAAAAAAACTAAAAATATAACTCCCATTTGAACCAGTGATCCCATTTCTAGGAATATATCCCAAGGAACTAGAAACACTACTCAGGAAGGATATATGTAGCACAATTTACAATAGCTAAGATTTGGAAGCAGCCTAAGTGCCCATCAGCAGATGAGTGGATTAAAAAAACGGTAATACATCTATGCAATGGAATACTACGCTAAGTTAAAGAAGAAGAAATTCTTACTATTTGCAACAGCATGGATGGAACTGAAGAGCATTATGATAAGCAAAATAAGCCAGTCAGTGAAAGATTAATATCATATAATCTCACTCATTTGTGGAATATAATGAACAAGATAAACTGATGAACAAAAACAGATCCAGAGTCAGAGAAGTATCTATCAGACTGTCAAACCTCAGAAGGAAGGTAGGGGAGGGCACATGTAAAGAGAAGAGATCAACCAAAGGACTTGTATGCATGCATATAAGCCTAACCAATGGACACAGACACCAGGGAGGTGAGGGCATGAGTTGCGGATATGGGAGGGCAATAGGGTAATACCTTAATCAATAAAGAAAAAAAACAAACAAAAACAAATGAAAGATATTATGAAATATCTTGGGCTTATACACCGAATTTTCTAATAAATAGTATAATGACTTGGCATTTAGGTGAGAAAGTTTGGTGAAGAGTGTTTATTGCAACATGTGATATTTTATAGACATAAATTATTAATATTGTAAAGTTTCTTTGGGATAATTTATCTTATAATTCTATCATACTCTTGCTTTATATTGTTAACATAAAAACATTCAAACCTGTAAAGAATTTTTGTGAGTTTATTTGAGCCAAACTGTCCACAATTGCTGGGAAGCAGAATCTCAAATGATAGGGATAGTACTCCAGAGAATGGCAGTTTTTCACTTTTTTTATACATTATAAGCAAAATAGGAGACATAGGTGGGTTACATAATCCAGTGGTGATAGATTAGAAAGGCAGGAGAAAGCAAAGTGGGAAACCTCTGGGATTGGATAAAGAGTAAAATGATAGACACATACTTCTTTTACTTAGGTGGGTACAGGATAATTAAGTCAACAATTAACATGAGAACAATAACAATGAAGGAATTTATGGTCTCCTGTCCTGCTGCCCAGGGCATTTGTTTGTGGCCTGAGGGGTCCAAAAAAAGGGAAGTTACAAGTTACCCTGACATTTCAAGAATATGTTAGCATAGATAAAAACAAAACAAAACAAGCAAAAAAAAATAGATAGACTCAAGGTAAATCTTGACCTTGCCAGGGAAGATACCAGCCTAGGAGATAACTATACACCATATCTGCTTTTAGTTAAAGTGTTATAGTAATAATAATATTAAGGATAGAACACAAATATAAAATAAGAAATTGGGTGTGATATATTAGAGAGTGGAATGAAGTGTGAACGCCCTTAAAAGAGATGTACATGTAAGAGATAAAAAAGTTTGGACCCCACATGTAAAGACCAGATAGCAGAACACCTGGGACCCGCTGATAAGACACAATGAAAACGCCTACTTGAGCACATAAAAGAGAACAACCTCCAAAGGAAATTAGAGCCGCTTGTCTGTCCCTCCACAGAAGGTCGCTCTCCGCTCCCCTCCCTGCATCCTGCCTGAACTCCCCGCTCTGCCTTGGACCCTGGGTCCGAACCGTGAGCCACAAGCTGAGGCCTCTACAAGACGCCAAGCAGCAGCTGCAACGTCCAACGTCCAGTGTATGTGTCTGTCATCGTGGATCTCCGGGTGGCCTGCCGAGGTCTGGAAACCACCAGGACTCTGGTAAATAAACCGCGTGTGATTCGGGCATTGCCTGTCCGTCTCCTGTGTCATTTATGCTCGGCCAATATTTAATAAGGGTCTTGAGTCATCCGTATAAGTCCATTCTATTGGCAGAAGATACTCTTGGCCACCTGTGCTTGTGTCCTTAGATAAATTCTGGGACATAAAGTTTAATTTCAGACAATCCTTTGAGGTTACTTTAGTTCTTAGAGTTTGCAAAACCGCCATGTGGACCTTCCCTAAAGCTTGTCGGGGTAAGATGTGGCCCCTTTCACCTACCATATGTAAAATGTTGTATCCCTATTGAACTGTATAATTGTGACTTTCACATATCCGTTATCTTACATTTTCAAAACTGATTTCTTTTTCTGTTCCCACAACCATTGCTGAAATGTTCATTTTCCACGCACGCCCCTTTTCTCTGAAATCATTGTTTCCTTTGAGTAAGCCAAGCTTTGTTCTTCATAGGTAAAAATCCCACATCCGGGCCTGGCATTTAAAATTATGGTGGCCTGACCTCACACTATCTTCCCAAATGAAATCCTTAATTCTCATATGAACAGAATCTTTTGTATAGACTAAAATTAGGTTATACTTTTTAATTTATATTATCCATGTCCTTGTACAAAGAATGTACTAATAATCACCTATTTGTTAATTTATTGAATATCCAGATTTCAAAATAACAAGCTAGGGTGCAAAAATTACTTTTAATGTCTCTTGAAAAATTTATAAGGATCAAGTATTACATTTAGAAGAAACTTGAATTATTTAACCTAAAGTTACTAAACTATGAAATGCTCTGCAGAAGCCAAAGGTGGAAGTGCAGCCATGTATAAAGTCACTGCAGGTTAACAATGAAATAGATCTTTTCCAGATTTTCAGGGAAAGCATTAGTGAAAAGATCTATTGCTTCAAGTTGGAAATCTATATTCTGTGACAGCTGCTGACTAGTAATGAGATCTAATGAGCTGTCTCTTTATCAGAAAAAATAACATTTGCAATAACAGTCCCTTTGCAAATTGTAAAAGAGTATGGGAGTGTAGATATACCCCAAGTTGATAAGCATATATTCATGTCAATGTCATTTCAATTCAAATCTAAGTTACTGTTCTAATTTAAAATAAGTTACTGTACACTCAAATGTGAAAATCATCTCTTTCCCCCCCAATAGCCTGTGGCTAAAAATTTATTTTCTTTCTGTAATATTAGCATAACGTTGATGCCAATACTATCATCGTAAACATAAGAAAATTAAGTTTAAATAGCGGTAAGCTTTTAAGATTTTATTTTCAAGTTTAATAGAAAGCTATTGTTCTTTTTTAATTGTTGTATTCAGCTAACATTAAGGGTTCATTATTTGAAATTATTATACCAACATATGAATGGTCCCTTCCTTCCAGTGGTCGGCAAACAGCATGTCATGAGCCACATGCACCTCACAAGCCACGGTTTATTGCTCTGTTGAGAAATGAGTTTGCTGACCACTGACCTAGACTCTCAAGTCCAATAATTACAGGCTGTTGTTGTTCCTTGTGATTAAGCCCTTATCCCAGTGGTCAGCAAAGTCATTAGTCAACAGAATGGCAAACCGTGGCTCTTGGGCCGCATGTGGCTCTTGGGCCACAGTTTACCGACCACTGCCCTAAATAATGGACACAAAGAGACAAATGTGATAAAATATTTGAAAACTGATGGTGATTTACATTATCTTGGAATGCCTCAAGGCTCATGTTAAAATAATTTGAAAGGAACTGTGGCAACAAAGATATAATTGATTTGGGAAATCTAAAAAGTCTTAATATCTCACATAATAAAAATAGAGGTGTTATCAAAACATGTCAATAAAGTACAATTTCTTTTTTAAAAAAATCACTTTACCTCTGACTCACATTTAAATCATATAAATTTTTATGGCTTTCAAATTACAACAGCATCTTTTATGTATTGGAAATGAATTCCTACATCCAATATATCCTTTCCTTTTTCTATACTGTTACAGGAGAAAGGGCTGCATTATTCATATTTCAGTTTGTCCAATTGTCACCAAATCAACATTTTGGGGAAATCTTTCTCTAAACTTTTTCATTCTCCTGAATTTTCAACATGGTATATCTACTTGCTCCCAGATCAACTCTTAATTATATTTAAACTAGAGGCTAGGTGTACAAAATTCATTCAGCCAAGCCTGCTCCCTCTCCAATCTGGGACCCCTTGAGCAATGTCCTACTGCTCCTTTAGGCCCAATCAAAGTAGGATTGGGCCTAAACGGGCAGTTGGACTTCCCTCTCACAAAACAGGACTGCTGGCTCCCAACTGCACATCTGTCTGCCTTCCTGATTGCCCCTACCACTTCTGCCTGCCATCCTGATCACCCCCTAACCACTGCCCTGCCAGCCTGATTGATGCCCAACTGCTCCCCTGCTAGCCTGTTTGCCCCTAACTGCCCTCCTCTGCAGGCTTGATCACCTCAAATTGCCCTCCCTTGCAGACCTAGTCCTTCCCAACTGCCCTCCCCTGCTGGCCATCTTGTTGTGTCCATCTTGTGTCCACATGGGGATAGAATCTTGTGATCACATGGGGCAGTCATCTTGTGTGTTGGAGTGATGGCCAATCTACATATTCCTCTTTTATTAGACTAGAGGCTTGGTGCATGAAATTTGTACATGGGAGGGGGGCCTGCTCCCTCTCCAATCTGGGACCCCTTGAGGGATGTTCAACTGCCCATTTAGGCCCAATTCTACTGGGAGGATCGGACCTAAATGGGCAGTTGGACATCCCTCTTACAATCCAAGATTGCTGACTCCCAACTACTTGGCTGCTTGCCTTCCTGATTGCCCCTAACGACTTCTGCCTGCCAGTTTGATCACCCCCTAATCACTCCCCTGCCAGCCTGTTTGCCCCTAACTTCCCTCCCCTGCAGGCCTGGTCACCCATAACCGCCTTCCCCTGCAGGCTTGATCATCCCTATCTGCCCTCCTCTTCAGGCCTGGGTCCCCCTAACTGACCTTTCCTGCATCTCGGGTCACCCCAACTTCCCTCCTCTGCTGGTCTAGTCACCCCTAACTGCCCTTCCCTGAAGATTTGATCACCCCCAACTACCCTCCCTTGCAGGCCTGGTCCCTCCCTACTGCCCTCCGCTGCTGGCTGTCTTGTGGTAGCCATCTTGTGTCCACATGGGGGCAGGCTCTTGTGACATCATGGGGCAGTCATCTTTTGTGTTGGATGATGGTCAATCTACATATTACTCTTTTATTAGATAGGGTAGAGGCCTGGTGCATGGGTGGGGGCCAGCTGGTTTGTCCTGAAGGGTAACCTAGATCAGGGTGGGGGTTCCCTTGGGGCATGGGGTGGCCTGGGCTAGGGGCCTGTGGTGGTTTGCAGGCCGGCCACACCCCAGTGACCCAAGAGGAGGCCCTGGTATCTGGGATTCGTTTATCTTCTACAATTGAAACTTTGTAGCCTGGAGCGGAGCCAAACCTTCTGCTCCCACAGCCATTGAAACTTTGTTGCCTTAAGTGCCAGCCAAGGTGTGCAGAAAGCTTGGCTTCCTCCATCACCAGAGGCAACCCAAGCCTCACTGCTGTGTGTTGGCAGCCATTGAAACTTTGTTGCCTTAAGCACTGACTGAGCATGCTTTGCAGAAAGCTTGGCTTCCTCCATCACCAGGGGCAACCGATGCCTCTCTCCAGCTCTCTCTGTTGCCTTAGCCACCTTTGTTGGGTTAATTTGCATACTCACTCTGATTGGCTGGCAGATGTAGCTAGCTGGTGGGTGTAGCTTGTGAGTGGAGTGGGGGTATAGTCAATTTGCATATTACTATTTTATTAGATAGGATGTCTCATGTTAAACAAAACATAACTTCTACTCCATCCTTCCAAACCACAAATGAATCTTTTGGAGGAAAAAAATATATATAGTTCTTGTTTCCATATCTGAACTCATTCATTCTTCATTCTACTCCTCAATATGTTGATATTCCTTTCTCTAAGAAAACCATATCTCAGATTGTTTTGTTTTTTTTATAAACATATTTGTATTGATTTTAGAAAGGAAGAAAGAGGAAAGGAGAGAGAGTTAGAAAAATTAGTGATGAAAGAGAAACATCGAATGGCTGCCTTCTGCACACCCCTATTGGGGATCAAACCTACAACCCAAGCATGAGCCCTTGACTGGAATTTAACCCAGTACCCTTAGGTCTTCAGGCTGATGCTCTCTCCACTGAGCCAAATTGGCTAAGACACTTTTCAGATTATTTTAAATATTTAACTTTTGGTATTCCTCAGCAACACTAAATATTTTTGATCACTCTCTGACTTGTCTTCCATATTGGAATCTACTCCTAATTAGTTTTCTCCTTTAATTTTTTACCTTTGTCAGTTGTGCTTTTAGAGTCCTTATTGTTCCACAAATGTTGCTTTTTCAGATCCTATCCCAAGCACTGTTTTCCTGTAATTCTTTAAGTGCTTCCCAGAATTACTTCATGAATTCCCACTAATTACTATCCAAGTACTGATGAACTCCATCTGCCCAGATAAGATGTGTCTCCAAAGTATCAGGATCATCCAAAGCCTGCCAGGCATATAGGCACTTTTCTACTTAATATATTCAATTTTTTACTTTGTTTATAGATATCCTCCAAGTTTTGCTATCTTAATGAATGCCTCCACAATCCAATTACTTTCTCAATTCAGAAGATCTGACTTTTTCACCACAATAATTTCCCAACCTATATAATAAAGAGCTAATATGCTAATTAGACCAAACAGCAGAATGACCATCCAGACTACTGTCCAGGTGACCTTCCAGATGAAGTCAGGGGTATGAAGGCTAACTGAGGTTGCAAGGGGCTGCAAAGGTAGCTGAGGGAGCCGGGGCTGCAAGTGCTGAGCCTCTTGCATGAATTTTGTGCATAGGGCCTCTAGTATCCAATAAAATCACTAAACTCTACAAATTTAACCTTCCTGTGATCTTCTTATATTTATCAGCTCTTTTGTTTATTCCACTATCCTAATTGAGCAGACCAATAAAGCATCTGTTATTCAAGTTTGTGAATCATCATAACTACATCTTCCTCTGATCCAGTGAGCACATGCAACCAAAGTGATCTATCTAAACACAAACTTGGTAAAGTCATTTACCACCTTAAAGTTATCCTATTATTATGGTGGATTTTATATTAAAGCCCAGATTTTAATTTGGTTTTGTATTTCTTCAGCCTTCTCTATTGCTCTTCATTATATGTGATTGCCTCTCTTCATTATACGTGATTCTTGTGTAGCTACCATCGTTTAGTTCCTGAAAGATGACATATGATTTGGAAATCTCCATGTGAATTCCTTTCACTTAAGCTAGATTTGCCCCTTCATATTCACTCAGAAAAATTAAAGAAAAGTAATTACCAAAAAAAGTTTAGTATGTGTCCACTGTACGAGGCTACATGTTATATCATATCATCAGGACAACTGTGAGAGAGCTATTATTTCACCATCCTACACATAATAAGACTGAGAATGCAATGAATAATATGCCTCAATACATCTAACTAGTATTTGAATAGGAATTTGAACCTATTTCTTGCCTGACTTCAAATTCAAAACAATATCACTTTCTTTAGAAAGCATTTCTATTAGACTTTAAAATTGGTATTATGTTTCCTCTCTGTGTTTATCCAATACTTTTGCTAACATAGCACTTATCGCTTTGTACTATATTAATTTCTTTACATTTTGTGTCCTTGCATAATGCCCTAAGATCTTTAATGCCATTTATTTGCCATTGCAATTCTATAGAATGGCCTTGAAAGAGGCATAGTCACAGAATAATCAAGCTCTGAGATATCCAGGAAGAAACTCTGAGATATCCCCCTCCCTAAATTCCCCACTTGATCCTTAAGAGTAAGGGAAAATGTTAAATGATTAATTGGCCATTTTCATCATCAGGCACTATGCTGTACGTGTGTTGTTCAGTATTCCTTTTCCCATTCTTCTAGAAAGCATCCCTCTCTCATTTGTATCATTGCCTCTCTTCATTATATGTGATTCTTGTGTAGCTGCCAATCATAATACTCAATCTCCCCAACCACAAGAGCAAGGAAGTGACCAAAATCTAGCCAATCATATTACTTATTATCCTGACCACCCATTTTGGCTCCTGGTGTGCATATAACTTATGCCAGTTTAATCAAAAATCTAATAGCAGAATAATGAAATAGAAAAGCTCTCTGCATATTCAGAGCTCTAATAGAAACACTGTAATTTCCTTAAGGGGAAAATAAATATTTTAAGTATATCTTTAGGGCCAAAGAGTTTGGTTGGAGGACATATAGCCAAGAAAAATGCCCAAACAATGTCACAAGACTACCCCTGCAGAGATCTCACAGACACCTCCTTTTCATTTCCCTAGAACGGGCTTCAAAAAGAGTTGGCACTCAGTACATAATGACTTTGTCCATGACCTAATGGATGCCCAGACAGCCAAAATCTATGGTTTCCACTATAACCAGAAACAGATTATATAAGACCTGTTTCTTCAGATCACTCCATTCTTTAGCAATTTTTATTGTTATCTCTTTGTTTTCTGTAGGAGAGTACATTCTTAATAAAACCTAACTTCAAGGAAGGCTGAGAAAGTGAGTCTTCAGCTTAAAGATCAGAGTGGTAGGATTCAAGACATAAAATATAGACATGAAAAGCATACTAACGATAGACTAGGTACAGGGGTCACTCATGGCAGAGAGGCCTGGATGCCTAACAATAGACAATAGGCACAGTGAAACCTCATCCTCAGAGTGATCTTTAATCCCCTAACAGGGGTTGGCAAACTCATTAGTCAACATAGCCAAATATTAACAGTACAATGATTGAAATTTTTTTTGAGAGCCAAATTTTTTAAACTTAAACTTCTTCTAACTCCACTTCTTCAAAATATGCTCACCCAGGCTGTGGTATTTTGTGGAAGAGCCACATTCAAGGGCCCAAAGAGTTGCATGTGGCTCATGAGCCACAGTTTGCCGACCATGGCCCTAGTATATTGCTGGTCATGCATTTTGGAACTGCCTTGACCTTTTCTGACCTAGCACACAGCTAGTCATGCTATAAACCACCTTTAAGAAGGAACAAGGGAGCCATATAATAGCCCATAGGATTCCTGCACAAGCCCTTGCATGAGTACTCCCTTAAGCAGTAAGCCATCAGGATAATGAGGTTCTTGCCTACATTAAAAAATCTTAATCCTTAAACACCAGTACAAAAGGATATATGCACCTCTCTGTTCATAGCTGTGTTATTTACAATAGCTAAGATATGGAAACAGGGAGGAAAAATTAGTGATGGAATAGACAGATATGTCCTGAGCCTTGTCCCATAGCAAATAGAACAGCTGAGGGTGGCACAGGGAAGGTTTATTAGTGAGTTGAGGGACAGCTATACTCCAGGAGATGGTGGGGGACTGCTGGTTGGGGCTCCCCTGACCAGATAGCCCCCATTACTGCTGGTTTCCCTCCTGGAACGACCAGCTCAAACATGGAGACTGCTCCACCTTGAAGGAGAAAGTGGATGTTATCAGAAGCCTGAAAATCTACAACTGCAGCATCCATCAATCAGCTGTGAACCCCAGAGCACTGGTCCCCAATTGGCACAAACAAGCAGGTACAGAGGAGCTCTACACTCCACCACAGAAAGGTCAGATTTTGTGTGAGATAAGGTGAGGTCTCTGCTCCTGACAAAAGAGAGAAACACATGAACTGCAGGAACTGAAGGACCAGGGGAAGTCTTTGCCTAGAAAAATCCATGGCTATTGGGGCTGAGGTGATATATAAATGTGGAAGGGGTCCTCAGAGCTGCTAACAGAAAAAAAAAAAAAACAACCACCTCTTAAATGCAACCCATTTTGATCTGATGCAAAAGGACAGTCTTAAAAGTGTGCCAGCTGCTTAGAACCAAGGGGGGGGGGGAAAAAGACTGCACACAGCACCGGAATTCGCACACTTATGCTGGCTCTTTTTTCAATTGTTTGTATGTATTGTTTTTATCTTTTTCCTTTAAATCCTTGCTTCTGATTACTAAGCCCAATATATAGAATCATCCAATAGGGGACACCCTAAGACACTGCAGGGGAAAGATGTTTTTCTGGAACCTGGGGATCAAAGTGAGGAATAACCATCAGAGAACCAGCTCTTGGAGCAACCCATTCCCACAAACCAGTATTGGCTGCCACTGGGAAAGCGAGATGTAAGCACTGTCTATAGAGGGATCTATAGACCCAGAAGTTAATCCAGAAACACTGTAACCCAGGAGCTGAATCACAAATTGACTCGAATAACACTGTGTTAATGGCCAGAGGGAAGGGGCTGGTGGGGATTGGGTGGCAATGGATAAAGGAGGTGGGGGGTGGATGGGGACATATGTAATAGTGTCAACAATAAAAATAAAGGAAAATAGCTGAAACTGGTTTGGCTTAGTAGTTAGAGCATTGGCCTGTGGACTGAAGGGTCCCAGGTTCAATTCCTGTCAAGGGCGTGTACCTTGGTTTCAGGCACATCTCCATTAGGGGTGTGCAGGAGGCAGCTGATGGATGTTTCTCTCTCATAGATGTTTTTACTCTCTATCCCTTTCCCTTCCTCTCTGTAAAAAATAAATAAAATAGCCGAGATCGGATTGGCTCAGTGGATAGAGTGTCAGACTGCGGACTGAAAGGTCCCGGGTTCGATTCCCATCGGGGGCATGTACCTTGCTTGCAGGCACATCTCCACTGTGGGGCGTGCAGGAGGTGGCTGATCGATGTCTCTCTCTCATCGATGTTTCTGACTTTCTATCTTTCTCCCTTCCACTCTGTAAAAAATCAATAAAATATATTAAAAAATAAATAAATAAAATATATTTTTTATTAAATAAATAAATAAATAATAAAGGAAAATAAATCTTAGGGAAAGTGCATTGGGTCTATTGACCAGAGAGACAGACTTTTGGTCAAACTAGAGATAATATCTAGGCCTCACTTCGGTTTCATCTCCAGGCCAAGAAAAGTATCAAGGCCAGGTGGAACAACCCCATGGCCCCATGGTTGCGATCCTCAGGACCAGATGCAGTGATTAAAGATCCCCTCTCCTAGTGCTGACCCATTAGTATAGACCAAGTCCTGAAAGGACACACCTGAAAAAGCTCATGTATATTCTACTGAGATCCTCCTGGGACTTCCCCTAAGATCTCCACCTTAGAGAAGAGATAAAATCCCTCGGCATGGAGTTCCCTTCCAAATTTTTTTCTCATGATCACTCCCCTATGTTTCCCCATCTCTTTCTCTTCCAGAATGAGCACTGTTCTCTCTTTGGAGCATGCCTCTTCTCTCCACTTCTCCTTCCCCTCTGCCTTTCTTTTTACTAAGCTCCAATGGCTCCATCTTCTACCTCTGTAACTTGTTTCCTGAGCCCAAACAGCCCAGCTAGCTCCGTTTTTCTTATGGCTCATTTATTTTACCTCTGTGACTTTCGAAGTAAACTTTTGCTTGTATTTGAGTTTTGACTCTGAGTTCTTTCTTAGCCAAAATTCAAGGATCAATGTTGCTGAACTGAAGTCCGGTAACATTCTGGTGCTGTTTCACAGCTAACATTTCCAGTGGTGGTTGGCATTATTTCTTGATTCTGAATGCCATTTGAAGCTGGAAGGGTACAATGGAGGAAAACACTCTTTCTCTTGAATGGAGATTCAGAAAATTGCACTTGGAAATTCTTTCTTTCCTTTACCTCCAAAAGTATGCTCCTAGGAGAACTTGATTTAAAACAAAACAACAACAAAAACAAACAAAAAATGTAGGAATGCAGAGATTTTCATTAGTTTTCAACTGAATTTAAATCCCAGTGTAGAGAATAACCAAAGGGAAAGGATTATTTAAACATTTAGTAAGCTCTCTTATCAGAATATGGCATTAACTATACTTTGGAAATTTTTGTTATTCTATTTAATGTAACTTCTGGACAATTTGAATAAAACTATTATAATAGGGACACATGAATTGTCGATTCTTCCATATGTTGGGGGTAAGGTCTAGAATCATAGAGATAGATAAATCATTAATCCTTCCTAATGAGTTAGTTTATGGAATCATGAGAGAGTTAAGGGCATAAATAATTGTAGAATAACATTATTATATGCTTGGGGCTTAATCACAAGGAACAATAACAGCCTGTAATTATTGGAATTCAGAGTCTAGGTCAGTGGTAGAAAACTCATTAGTCAACAGAGCAACAAACCGCTGTAGGGTTTGAAAAATTATAGTTGAAACCTGATGTAAGGAAGAACTTACTCTGATTGAGGTGTTGGCTTTAGTGGAACTGAGAGGTAACATAATCAAGACCTGTCTGATATGTGTCTTCAATTGTATAAACTCAAGGTTTAGAGTGAAAAGCATCATAAACATTTATGAATAGAACTTTCATTTATCCCATTATTCATGTGACCTTCCATCTGGTGATAAAAATACAGAGAAAAATATACAGGACTTTTGGGTACTTGATTTTGACTGAGTAATTTTTTATTAATTCACTTAAATATTTTATTCCTGGTTTATGCAAATATGTTTTTATAGGGATTGATAATAAATCAGTAAACAACAACAGCAACAGCAACAAAACTCTTCTCTCCCTTATGCTTCCCTTTGTGGAACTACATCCTAATAACCAAAAATTTACTATATTAATATTTGGTGTGATAAAATATAATGATTACTTCTTGAGGAAAACTGTAGCAGAAAAGGGCATAGTGTAAGTACTGGTGATTATTTCATTTTATATAATATTATTTTATATTAAGTGATATTTGAGTAGAGGCCTGAGGGACATAAATGACTTAATATTAGGAAATCTGGGGAAGGGGATTTCAAAAAAGGAGAATAGTATGTGTAAAGGCCATGAGTGGGAAAAATTCTGCTTTGTTCCAAGAATAGCTAGTCCATTAGTGTGGCTTTGAGAGAATGATAGGGTGGGTTGTTGGAAGTTAGGTTAAGGATATGAAGGTTAAGGTCATACTAAGTCTGCCTGGAAGGTCACCTTAAGGGGAAAGGTCATTTAGAGACTTTAGTTATTATTCTAAGTAGGATGTTAGTAGTATAACACTTTAATGATTAAAAACTGCGAATTATCCTGTAAATTGTTTTGCACAAAAAGCAACTGAAACTCTTTAATCATCTTTATGGAAAGTTTTTCTTTTAGATTGATTGGTTACAAATCTGGTAAGAGGAAGCAATCTCCAGAGGAAGCTATTCTCATTGAAATCAGTAAAAAACACTTTTAGTTTTACTACCTGAAGCTATTATACTGAATATTTAAAGGACAGATTAAAACCCAAGAAATCAGTAATTAGTAATTAATTGGGTTATAAAAACATAAACACTAAGATCATCAGCTCGGATCAAAGTTGTGGAGACATGGCTTTAACATCTGAAAGCACTTAACTGAAAATATGGAAGGGAGGACATGACATTCTCTCTCTCTCTCTCTCTCTCTCTCTCTCTCTCTCTCTCTCTCTTTTTTTTCTTGTCAAGAAGAATTCATACGCACAAGGCAAGAATGACCCTGCTTTTGATATTCAATGGCATGCCTGCAAGGAAGCTTTCTGTAGGTGCTAAAGTTAAATGAATCTGGAAATTAGCCTATTGGGTCAGGGAAAACACTTTAGCACAACACATAATCAAACATTTTCTAAAATGGCATTAGAGTGTGTGCT